>ML742192.1:0-16843 GCA_009193465.1 Aspergillus avenaceus
AAAAAAAGGAAGAACAAAAATACCCTCCTAAGAACGTGAAAAGACACGAAATCATTGAATGATATTGTTGGCCAAGTTTCAACTGAACATTCATTCGAGAATAAAAAAAAAAAAGAAACTAACGGCATATATACTACTATTAACAGCGAACTGCTGATCCGGGGTTTTACTGTGTCACAACCTTTTTTCCTTTCCTTTTTTTTTTTAAATGCAAGCGCCTTTTCTGTAACTACCCACTTACAGAGTACAACACCCGTATCTTACCTTCGTCAAGTGGGAGAGTGACTTGTCGCAACTCAGTTAGTCGGCCGCTCCGTCCTCAGGCACCAAGGCCTTGTTCGCTGGCTGCCACACTTTCCTCTCATTGCGCGCATTCTCATGTCTTGCATCTTTTTACTCTTGTGTCTTCACTGTGACTTGCAGGCGATTAGTCGTCATTCATCTCTAACTACCTATCATCTATTTACCTTCTCCCCACCTTTGCTCGCCACCGCGCATAAGACTCATCCCACCGTATCCTCTTAGAGTGCTTGCGACTAACCCCTCCACAAGCTACCAGCACCCGCGATTGTACTAATAACTACTTCGACTACTCGGAGTGGTCGCTTCGAAGTCGCAATACTTGAAGTGGCTTTGATAACGTCGTATAGGTTGTGCGCGACGCCGTCCATCATGTTGGACGAGCTGGATAACGTCTTTGACGACCATCCCTCATTGGATGTGTCCCTCGAAGACCTTGAGAATCCTAGTAATACTCACCAGTCACCGGTCTTTGCTCTCCCTTCACAGCATTCAGGGTTTCGATCGGAGGAGTCAGAAGGCGAGGAGGATGATGCCACACCGGTCAGCGAGCGCTGGTCGCCCCCAGGGTTTCGCAGGCATGACTATGTTCAAGGGAGTGGGTGGTACCGCCATCAACCCTACTTGCGCAAGGTCGACCAGCTTAGACCCACGGTGGGTCTGAGCCCGTCGCAATCACGAGAACACAGTCCCCAGTACGAGGATGCTCTCGAAGCCCCGTCGGCCGGTAAAAGGAGCAGTTCCACGGACACCGGGGACCTCACGATTGCTGCCAATGTACCGTTGCCCATTGACTCAGAGACGACGCATAAGAATCGGTCGCCTAGTCCCCGGCCCCAGCCGGGCACCAGCCCTGCCCCTGAAGGGCTAGATTTTGGGTCGGAGAATAATTTAAGCAATTGTAGGCTTTATCTTGGTTTGAACCCTGTCCAGCATGCTGGCGCGGGATACTAACGGGTGAGCGTTTCTTAAGATATCCGGTTTGCTGTGCGCGCAGAAGTCCAGCATCGCGAACCCTTTGTCGCATGTTTTAGTTACTTGCGATCCAAATTCGATAAGATCACTAGCTCCAAATCCAACACAACCCTTTCCATCCTGGTAGCCCTCCTGTCCATAGCGTTCATGCGCGCATTGTTTCTCCCCAGTGTACCACAAGCAATTCCCGATCTGGTAAAGCTGTCGGGTTTCGCGCGGTCATTTGAGCCCTTGATTTACTACTCAGAGAACGGCGTACAGCAGATCGGTACGTTGCAGGAGACCGGCGTCGCCGTCTGGGATCTAAGTGAATCGGTGCGGGGCACCAACATGACCAGCGCGCCCATCATAGTGCGCCAGCTAGATGAATTATCCGAGTCCCTGAAGTCGCTGTCTTTAGAGCTGACGCGCTTCTTCGCTAATGTGGATTCGGATGTCGACTCGATCTTGATTGTCATGGATTGGGCTAAACGGGAGCTGGAGACATTATCCTCGCAGCCGCCCAATACTCTACCATCTATCGTACTTGATAATATTCATGACCTCCTGGCGCGACTCGGCACCCTAGAAAGTGTCAGCACTTCAGAAGGTGAGGGCGCAAGTGGGGAGTTGGCGTCGACTCCGACCACCTTTGGCAACATCGTAACCACAGTGTTTGGCCAGACCTCCGCCCAGCGCACGCGCTCCACTCTCACACGAACATTCACAGAGTTCCTCTCCGTGTTGGAGGAGTCTATTAACAGCGAGCTAACGCATTCCACCGCGCTGTTTGCGCTGTTTGAGTCGATCGATCGCCAATTTTTGAATTTGCAACGAACGGTCGTGCGTGAATCAGATGCCCAGGAGCGCGCCGAGGGTGAAATGCTCAGCTCTCTCTGGACTCGCGTGCTCGGACCTGACGCTGCTGTTGTGCGTAAATATGAGAAGAACAAGCGCTTGCTCGCCAACGTCCGCAGTCGAACAGTAGCCAATAAACATCTTTTAATGGATCATCGTGGCCGACTGCTCACTCTCAAAGTCAATCTTGAAACCTTACGGCGAAAGCTCGTGAGCCCACTTGTCAGACGCAATGACTCGGTAAGTTTTGCCGGATCCATTGACACAAGCAATGGTCGGAGTAATGGTCGGATGTTGGGTCCGGTTGAAGCGGTGATCGAAGGCCAAATCCGTGGACTGGAAGGCAGCTATGAATACCTGCGCAGTGTACGCGAGAAACAGAAAGCCAAACTGATGGAGCTGGTGTATGGATCAGGGCGCAAGATCCCGACCCATTCTATGCTCGCTGATGGATCAGACGATCTGGGATCCGATCTGATCGATGGGTTGTAGCATGATCGGAGGAGAAGATGAAGATGAAGATAAAGATAAAGGGGGCTTCATATACGTAAATGGGGGATCCCCTTTTACTCTGGTTCCCGGATTTTCCCCTTGTGTTCCATGTTCGTTCTTGTTACTGCAAGGCGTTGGTCCTGTCTCTACGATCGGCGTTACGGTCACTGCTCATACTCGGTCTTCTCGGATCTGCTCTTCTGGCTGGTTTCTTTGGTCTTTGGTTGGTTGGCTGGCTGGCGTCAACACGGATGCTCGGTCATCGCTTCTCTCATCTCTTGTGCATTGTGACTGGCGAAAGCGAGGCAAAAGCGATAGACACGTTGGTTAGCCTTTTTTTTTTTTTTTTTTTTTTTTTTTTTTTTTACGGTCTGTTTTGGAAGCTCCGCTGAGAATGGATATTAGGTGTTGGTTTATCTCATTTCTTGTTCATAATGTTGTTGGTGGATAACTGCAGGCATTTCGTGGTGTATTAAGGGTAGTTTTTAGCCTTCTTGGACAATCTAGCTCAATTTACATTACTTAAGTTTCCAGGCTATGAAAGTGTGTACTAGTACTCCTGATATTTCTGATTGTATGAGTTGTATGAGTAGGTTGGCTTAAGTAAATGTTGAGTTTTCAAGACAACTGTCAAACAGATCAAACAAAATCAAGTTGGTTGTGAGGGCACATAACAGTCAGGCTGATTCTGCCGGTTGAACACTTTCAGCCGGACTGGTTTGAAAAGTGTTCGAATCTGGTCCCCATACAAAACCCGTCGAAATGACCTCAGGAGGTTTCACTAGCGCGGTTTTGAGGCCATCAGGTGATGCTCCGCCTGCCCAATACGATACCGCTTTCGCCGGGCGGTCTCGAGATCCGGCCACTCATTTGTCCGACGCCGGAATGTTTTGTATTGAGTCCTCATCCATCCAAATCTAGCATTAAACCTCGCTTTAAATCAACACAAGATTCGCACCGCTCCACTCGGAGCTTTTTACTGTACAATATGCGCCTCCTTGCCACCGGCAGGGCCCTGCGCGCCACCAGCAGCAGATGGTCAATTGCCTCGAGCAGCAGGACCCTGCGCATGCGCATTCCACCCACGCACATCTCTCAGCCTCTCATCCTCCACCGAAGACCCTGGAGCTCCACAGCGACGCTCAGAACACACGATCAACAACCCGGCATTCGCGCGTCGGCCGCGAAGGAGCCTCTATTAATTGAAGACAAAACCTACCCGGTAGACCAATGGACGAACACCCCCGAGACCATCCTCTCCCACGTCGGACGACGCCTCTACCTCGACGAGAACCACCCGCTCTCCATCACCCGCAAGCTCATCGAGAGCCAATTCCCCGGCCCCGTCTACGGAAACTACCACGAGCCGAACCCGGTCGTGCCGACCGCGCAGAACTTCGACGTCCTGGGCTTCCCGCCGGACCACCCCGGCCGCAGTCGCACCGACACCTACTACATCAACGAGAAGACGGTGCTCAGAACGCACACCAGCGCGCACCAGCAGGCCTACTTCCAGCAGCTCAATCGCAACGAGATCTCGCGTCCCGAGGAAGTCGGATACACTGTCGTCGCCGACGTCTACCGTCGTGATGCCATTGACCGCAGCCACTACCCCGTCTTCCACCAGATGGAGGGCGCCATGCTATGGAAGCGCCCGGACACCGAGCCACTGCAGCATTCCCAAGCCACCGCTACCAAGATCACAGACGACCTAGCCCGCATCCCCACCCACGACGTCCCCGTCGAGGACCCCAACCCGACCATCCACCCGGAGCGCAATCCCCTCCAAGCCCAGCACCACAGCCAAGCAGAAGTCGAGGCCGTAGCCGCGCACCTCAAGCGCTCCCTCGAGCGCATGGTGATCAAGATCTTCACCGAAGCCAGCAAAGCCGCCGCAGCCGCCAACGGTTCCGATGCCCCCACCGAACCCCTCAAAGTCCGCTGGGTGGAAGCCTACTTCCCCTTCACCAGTCCGTCCTGGGAGCTCGAAGTCTTCTGGCAAGGCGACTGGCTCGAGATCCTCGGCTGCGGCGTCATCAAGCAGGAACTCCTCATCAACTCTGACGTCCCCAACCGCATCGGCTGGGCCTTCGGTCTCGGCCTCGAACGCATCGCCATGCTCCTCTTCAATATCCCCGATATCCGTCTCTTCTGGTCCCGCGACGAGCGCTTCCTCTCCCAGTTCCGTGCTGGCCACATCACCCGCTTCGAACCCTTCTCCAAGCACCCCGCCTGCTACAAGGACGTCGCCTTCTGGCTCCCCTCTGCCACCGCCAATGCCGCCGGCGGCATCGTCCCCGTCCACGAGAACGATATCATGGAGATCGTCCGCGGCGTGGCCGGTGACCTCGTCGAGGACGTGCGTCTCATCGATGAATTCACCCACCCCAAATCCGGGAAGAAGAGCATGTGCTACCGGATCAACTACCGCAGTCTCGAACGCACCCTCACAAACGAGGAAACGAATGATTTGCACGACCAGGTCCGCGACAAGTTGGTTAACTTGTTAGGTGTGCAGTTGCGGTGATTCCCGTTTTCATGAAATGGATCTCATTCTGTATGAATTATACCTCTTTTTCTATCTTATCTTGTAGAATATTGTGACGAAATACAAAACTTTACTCTTCACTTCTTAATCGAATATGACAATCAACTGGATGTATAATCGACTACTAAACATTACCCACGTACACGAGAACAAAAACATAATGACCGATCCAGTCAATCATCTATTAGATCTAGAACCCGTAAAGTCCCAGCTGATAACATCCTGACATTCAAGACCCCGTTGATTCAATGCCCAACCCAATGGCAAGATGCCAAACCCAACTTTTGTTTTTTTGTTTCAGACATGACATGACCAGATCATTGCGTGTAATATACAGTAGTTGATATATAGTGAGGAGAGAGGTGGAGATTCCAACGCCGATACAAAGCAACAGATGAAAAGAAGAAAAGAAATACGGAAGGAGAATAACCGGTGCGCCCCTCCTGTCGTTATGCGAATAACAATAAATGGTGTATCATACACATGCATTCATGGACAAGTGGTAATGAGATTCGGTATCACGGCTAGATTGTTGCCGTGAGTTATTCCCCGTCATGACGAAAGAGGTATTTGGTATATTATACAGGTAGAAAAGAAGACGATGAGGGAAGTAAAGTAGATTGGGGATGAGATATGTGTTCGTGAAGAGAGAAGTGGTTTAGGCGTTCTTGACGACACCGACCTTGGCAGCCTGAAAGTAATTAGTCAGTATAGTAGTTCACATGAGAAAGATTGTGGGCAAACTCACTCTCAAGACACGGCCGTTCAAGGTGAAACCCTTGCTCTGAGTGTACATGACATCACCGTCCTGCTTGTCCGGGGAGGGGGCCATGAAGGTAGCCTCGTGCCTGTTGGGGTCGAACTTCTGGGCGGAGCCATCCTCAGCGGGATCGCTGGGGTCGAAGCGTTCGAGACCGTGCTTCTTGAGGGCGTTCATGAGGATGTTCTGGGTCATCTTCAAGCCGGAGACGAGGTCCTTGATGTCCTTGTGTTCAGGGCTGTCGGAGGTGAGCTTGGCCTCGGGGACGGCGAGGAGGGCACGGTCGAAGTTGTCGATGCTGTCCAGGAGGTCGACGGCGAAGCGCTGGATGGCAAAGTTACGGGCGTTGTCCATATCACGCTTGGTGCGCTCCTGGAGGTTGAGGAAGTCTGCGACGGAGCGAACATATTTGTCCTGTGAATAGTGATGTGTTTAGTATGAGGGCTTTTGAACAGATGGGTCTGGGGAAGCTTCTACCTTCAGGTCAACGACCTCCTTCTCCTTCTTCTCCAGCTTGCTGGCGACATCATCGGTTTCAGCTGCGCCGTTCTCCTTCTTCTCTTCCGGCTTGGTTTCCTCGGACTTGTTCTCGGTGGAGTAGCTGCGAGCGGCAGGGAAACGAGCAAGTGGGCGGAGGGATTGCGGCTGCAACTGTGACGTGCGACGGACGGCCAGAGGGGCGGTGGTCGTGGAACGAGTGGAAAGCAGAGACCGAGCGGCCTGAGCTTGTCTGAGGATAGTTCTCTGGAACATTGTGGGGAGGAAAGGAGGAAAGGAGGAAAGGGAATGAACAATGGCAAAAGTTGGGGGGGGATCTAAAGCTGTGGTGCTGAGAAGATGGGGAAGCAGTTGTTGTACTTACTCTAGAAAACAGATATTTCGGAATCACCTGACCGCCTTGGCTTGCAGGGAAAATTCTCGGGCCGATCGGTTGTGAAATAAAAAAAAAAAATAATATAATATATAAAAATAAAATTCTTATTAAAAAAGATTTCTGTTCATTGACAGACAGTTTGCCATTGCAATTCAGAAATCATGTCCGTGAAGTTATAATACCTATGGGTTGTTGAAACCAATTTGCAGGTTCGTTCAGGTCCATGGCAACTGGACAGTCCAGACATACTTGCGTCACCAATTTGCGGAGGTAACAGTCTGTATTGCGTACAGTTCTGAAGACCCAAAGACTTTGTCAGGCTTCTAGCTCCAAATCATTTCTATATCTGATCGAATGGAACTGTTTGCGCTCAAACCTTAAATGTTGTACACATGCTTTCTGTCATGTATCTCACCTTATCAAATCTGCAAACAAGGGATCCACTAACCAGATACTCCCGTAACTCAGTTGGTTAGAGTATCAAGCTTATATGATCACTGTATATTTGCTAGATTATATGTCCTCTTGGAAGTCGGGAGTTCGATCCTCCCCGGGAGTATTCTTTTTTTATTTTTATCCTCCGGTCGGTATTACATGGCGAAAAAGTATTCATACTATATTATCTATATTTTTTTGATCTATTTTATCTTGTATGTTGATATTGAGTCTTTCACCTCCCTATTTGATATCTAAACTTTTCACCCACAAGTCTACTGAAGGCATGATCTATCATACCCTTTAAACCCGACTTCATATACAGCAAGGGAAGACCCATATCCTTTTGAGGTCCTACACTATACTTTGCTCACGATAGTTGATAACATTCTGGAAACGCAGCATTTCCGGACGATTACTGTAGATGCCCAAGTCGACGTATCATGAAACAGTATCACGCGAATTTGCGTATCTTGCAACATAGAAAAAATTGGTACAATCAGTACTTTGAATGTCGAGGTCCTTGTTACAAAGCCAATGTCCTATACTAGTAAATACTTTATGGCCTTACTTTTCGATCCTATCAAGCATGGAGATCCTCCAATCTCACTTTTTAGTTCTCAACTTGTAAGCTGAGATTACTAGAGGTAGCAGAAATAGACAATCCAGTAGGTTAAGCAAGGGCATATATCAGTCCTTTGCTATGGCTTGGGTGACTGGCTTGATTAAAATGGCTACCGCCAGCGATTCTGAGGCTTTTGACCTGGCTGGGTGTCAGCCGTGCAATTGCAAGTATATTTGGATCTCGGCCAACGACTAACATGAGAGTTCGGTCTCTCACCCAAAGAGACTACCAGACCTCATGATATCTCGTACCAGTGGAGCTCATTAGATCCATGTCTATTGACATGGTCCTTTTAAGCATATTATCTCCAACCAGAAGTCAAATGACCAGAAATGATCCAGACAGCTTGTGACCTCGACCTTTGATTCATGACTTTCCTCCAATCCATTGGTTTCAGTTGAAGCTGACCATCAAGCGTGAGCTTTTGTCCGTCAAGCGTAGTAGGTGTGTATCTGTGGATATCTGAATCGCGTCACCTCGTCACCCGGAAACCATGTATATTCATCTTTTGAGGCAGTGTAGATGTAACACAAATCAGGTTTTGAGAATTAGAACCATTACATCGACGAAATAAGCGCTAAACACCACACTGTATCTAATGAACGTCAGGGTCAGTGCCAGTATTCTATTTGCCAGAACCAAGCTCAAGGTTTACCTCCTGACTTCCAATACAGAGTCCCACGGGGATAAATTCAGTATCGAGTATGGCGGTCGGCGATACATGCGATCGATTGAACCATGGCAGACAGTCAACACCGCCTACTATGCGGCTAAGTTCAACACTTTGCCTCAACGTTGAACGAACGGCTCATGAGATCCAGTCATATGACACGAAAACATTATCGGCTTTGCTGTTCTCCAGAGGAACATAACTTTCTGCACTTTAGATCAACAGTAGGAAACCATATACAATCCTTGCTGAGGACGGTTACATCCAGTTTGCCAGACTATGCGATCATGCAGACAAGTTTGCTATAACTTGCAACCTCATCAACCACTACGGAGGCAGGATTCTGGTGATCCGACCGCTACCCTTGCTCTGAGGCCGGTGACCAAGGCCAGTCGTAGCGTCTCGCTAGGTAGACCCTAATGTAACTTAATGTTGGACAATCGTGTCATGGTTTTTAATCTCGTGTTGGAGCCCCTTGCTCTTCAAGCAAAGATACTATCGTGGAAAGATATCTCCTCGCGTGCTCCAGCGTGGAAAGCCGACGGACAACATAAGTGACTAATGAAGGGATCATCGTTTGAAATTGATGGGATTGCCCTCATTGTCAGAATCGGTGTCGCCGGTTCGAGAGCCCGAAATTTGCAAGTAAGACGGAGATAAAGGAACCCGTCGATCAATGAGCAGGATGGGGTTGACAATAAGCAAGGCGTCTTCGTACATTTTCATGTAGAGTGTATATGGTCTGCAAGTCAGCTACTTTCAATTCTTTCTAAGAAATTGGACCGAAGGATGCCGGGAGCTCAAGTTGTTGGTTGAGTGGAACGGAGAAGGGGTTGAGCTTGGTACCGATGACAGATTCCGGGGTGGCTATGCTATGTATGCTATGTATGCATAAAGAACAGAACAAAACTCCGTCAAATTGTTTCTGATACTCCGCCTTCAGGCAGACGGATTCTGCAAACAAATTTGAAAATATGATATAGTATATAAATTTTCTTTTCTCTTCTTTCTTTTTATGAATGAAGCAATATAGTCGTTTTTACACGGGGCTTGCTGAGCCTTGCTATATGACCGACATAGAATTGACAGCTGCCTATTTATTCTATTTTCAATCGTACCAAATAAAGAAAGAAAGAAGAAAGACACTTACGAACCCATATCCATGCGAACCAAGCAGTAAATTTTGACATGTGCTGGGGCATGGGCTATGGTAATGCATTATGAGACGATAGTGCGATGATAGTTCGTGCAGAGGCTTAGTAGAGAACGGAGTACAGAAGACAACATGCTGTCAGCCAAGTGCATGGAATTCCGACTGCCTAGAGTGGAAACCACAGATCACCGACAATTTTATTTCGGTAAAGACTGCCGCATTATGCAATGCGCAGCGGCGTGGTCACTGCGCAAAGGGTATGAGGCAATTGACACCCACTCCCGGGGCGGAGCTTCTAAGAGATTTTGCGGAGAGTAGTTGCAGTAGTCTGGAAAGTCCCCTTTTCCGGGCGATCCACCCAGACCATGGTTAACTGTGTTTGTTTAGAGTAATAGAGTTCGGACAGGAGACTGGTCATCCATAATATCCAACTATACAGAATATGCGGACATTTTGTAGATGACAACGGTGAAATCCGAGGAATATCTTCTTTTTTTTTTTTTTTTTTGTTCACACTCTCACTCACAATATTGAAGAAATATAGGAGATAAGAAAATTAAATTAAATTAAATTAAGTTATCATCTCCCAAGCATATCTGTTCTGGAGACTTCTTCTGCATTCGGAAATTAACTGTGGCAAGAAGTTAGTTAATCAGCCACAGCGGAGTGTCCTGTGTGGCAAAGAGAATTTCGAAACAGGCAGAAAAATTGGAATAAAGATTTATGGATCGACAGGAACCGGATTAGTCGTAATCACTCATTGTTTTTGGGGAGGCAGTGTTGGGGGGAGAATCTCTATTCAACGAGGCGCAGCACGATGCAGATGGGGAAAAGGTAAAACATAAAAAATTAAAAAAAAAAAAAAAAAAAAAAAAAAAAGGAATTACTATTGGACTCTTCCGGTATAAAAGTCCAGGTTGAGGACGGAATTCTTTGAACGGATTTGACAGAATCAATCAGAAACATTCACAAAGAATCAATTGGATCAAAGACAAGTTTTTGAAGTTTCTTCTTAGGTTTCCCATCATATCTCGTGACTTTTTATCAATCATCCACCGCCACTTACTACCACGAACTTTACCCGAGAGTAACTCTATAAGATCACCAACCTCTCTCATTCTACCATTTCTTCTCTCAACCCAATCCATATTTTCATCTCAATCCATCTCATCAATTAAAAAAAAAGAAGAACATGATTGGAATTACCATGTCTCCTCCGAACTCAATGCCGTCTTCTCCCTCCTGCAACAGAGCCTCTCGGTCCTCCTCAGCATCGAGCCGGCCGACTCTCACTCTCGATCTTTCCAATTTACCCACACTATCTCAACCCGCTCTTCCAACAAACACTCTCATCATCACCGAACTTAGCGACATTCTTCTCTTCCAACCTGACTCTCTGGCCACCATCCGTGCTCAGCTCGAATCTATCGCACCCCTGAACTCTTTCTCCCCGCTCCCGTCCCTCCGCCGGATCATCTGCTCATTCCTCTCGGAAGACGATGCACTCCGCGTTCGGCAACTCCTCGATGGCCAAACCCTCGACCGCAACGTTCGGCCAAGGATCTACTTCGGCGAACCCACCCCCATCCTAGACGAGGAATCTCATCGTCCCAAGCTCCTTGAAGCCCCCCAACTTGATAAGCTCTTCTTCATCAGCCCGCCTCCAAGCCCCCCACACGGATGGGTCATGCGCACTGAAGAGCCTCCGAACAAAGAGGTTCATGCCAGTGACCTGGCTTCGGCCCTTGCCAAGCTGAAGACCGAGCAATCCACCCCTGAAGTGGTCCAGTCCGTGGAGCCCGGTACGCCCATGTCTATGACTTCCGATAAGCGTACGGGAAGCTGGCCGGTCGCTATGTCGGGACAACGGAGCAGGAGCAGCACTCTCATCTATCACCCCGAGGATCATGGCGGAAGCCCCAACCTTCCGGCTGTGATGGTCGAAGATACAAGTGCTACCTTTGAAGTTCCCGATATTGAGATGAGTCCGATTGAGATGTCGACCAAGAAAATGCCCCCCAAGACAGCCCGCCCTCCCGTCGAGCTCATGGGCTAAACCGAGAGATTCGGGGTATTTTGACAACTTTTCTGAAAATACGTCTAATGCTTTGCACTTTAGCGTGTGCATTTTACCTTTTTTTGCATATATACATGATCTTCCTTCTCTGTGATGCATTGACCGTGTTCATTGATTATATTGACCTTCATGTTCTTTTTGTTTTTCTTGGTTTGTTTTTTTTTTTTTTTTTTTTTTTTTTTTTTTTTTTTTTTTTTTTTTTTTTTTTTTTTTTTTTTTTTTTTCTGTTTGCTCTATTATGCCATGGGTTGGCGTTATCAAAGGCCTTGCGATTGTATAATTCTGGTCACGAAGCATATGGAGTCGGGTCTGGGTGAATAAATTACACCTCTTACGGCGTACAGAAATTGGGATTAGGTTTCAACTCCAATATCATCTTACTATTTTACTATACTTGCAGCTTTTGTTCGTAGCATCCAAGATTTGCAACACCCCTTTAGTCAAATAACACAACAGCGCTTTCATGAAAGAGGTTCGGGCCGAGTGATGCAGCAAGTTCAGCAATAATCCCTTTTACCGACTGGGGATGGTCAATGGGCATTTTCTCCCATCCCACGAGATCCTAGATTCGTTGATGTCAGCATTGATGTCAGGGGAGATAGAGACCTCCACGATGCCGGTACTTACAATCATATGAACAAAGCTTCCATGGACGAGGAGGAGCCAGTGGTCCAAATCCAGAGCCTTTACTTCCTCCAAAGTCATGACACCGGGCATGTGCAGGTCAAACAGGGACACCTCTTCGTCGTTGATTTCAGCATCCGCATCCGCAACATCATCCACGGCGGAATGAGGGGTGTCTTGCGCAGCTAGCCGGCGGTCACGCGAGAGTGATACATAAGGACGCTCATCCAGCTTCTTCGCCAGCTCCCCATCAAGAGGATCCCAGGCGTGGCTCTCCGGGTCTGTATGGTGTCAATGAATCCGTTCGTTCTACAGTCGCCGAAACTCTTGAGAGTCCTTACCAAGAATATACTGCGGTTTGAACGTTCCCTTGTAACGCATTTTCTGACAGGTGTGTATATAGAAGCCTAAGCAAACAATTGTTAGACACATCATACCCCATATATTGCAGATTGGGGGTTGTGAAATCCTACCCATGTAGTAGTGTCGATAGTTTCCCTCAATGGTTAGGGCAATTTCCCTCAGAGCACTCAACTTGCCAAACTCCCACTGCTCATACTCGGGGTCATAGCTGATCAGGGTCAGTATTTACTCGAAAGTACAAACCCACTTTAGAACTCACAAAATGTAAACAGAGCTCACGCCATTGGGCATCAAATCCAAAACAGCCACGGCTATTAACTTGCCATCAAGTCGGTAACATTGGTGCCATGATCCCAGCTTCTTTTCTGTCGACTTCAGATCAGCGGGGGTGCGCGTCATTCCCGAGCAGAGAAAACGCTTGAAATCTTTCTGCTGCCATCTTGAGACATCTTCTTTGTGGACTTTGGTCTGGTATTTGAGGAAAAGTTCAAATCTAGAAGTGTGTGAGTGTAGAGCATAAATTATGCAACCATTCTATACATACTTTGCTTGGGAGATAGAATCCCCTTCTAGATTGACTTCGAAACGATGAGCTGGTTCCAGACACTTCTTGGTCTTGGGATCGATAGGACGTTTGACGTTGCTATATTCAACTTCGTGAACAGAAGTAAGCAAGTCGAAATTGCACTTTCGATGTTTCTTCTCTCTGGCAATCAATGAGTCTACATCATTCTCGATTCCATTTTAGCATTAGTGTACTCACTCCCGACTCTTTGGGCATAAGTATGCGGCCCGGCGGATATATTCTGGCCCCAAAATGAAATTGTTCCAGCGATTGATCGCTTTACGCTGGTCCTTCCTAGGCTTAAAGACCGATGCCTCAAGTCTGGGTGCCAGTAAGCCTGCGGTCACCGAGAAACCCAGTCTTAAAGGCGCTGGACATACCTCATAGTATAATGTGGACAACATGATCTTTGCACGTTCTGCTTATAGTAAAGCGTGCCCGATCTAGAAGAAAGATTAGCGATCAGATGCCAACACCCGCCACGTACGGTTCCATCAGATGATACCTTCTCCACCCACGATTAACTAGTTCCTCATAATGAGCGGGACGTACGGAAACTGAACTAGTATAGTACGCCGCACCTGTAGAGAAACCATATTAGAGTGATCTAACACGTAACGATAGGGGCATCTCCGCCAGGACAATTCAAAGAATGATCTACTTGAAGGATGCAGGCCAAAGAGACTCACTTCCATCTTCGGATTTACAATAGCCACAGGAGTTACGCTGATAACCTGTACTTCGGGATCAGCGTCAAGTCGATCAGGTTGATGTTAGTTAATGAAAAATGGTCAACCGATCAAGCACAGGAGGACAAAGAGGAAATGCATGCATTAGTTGTAAGAAATGCTAGTGGGGGGGAGGTGATTGAATAGTAAGATTTACAACAATGAGGGCTGTACAATGATAGCCAAGAAATTGTAGCAACGGGTGAGGGGCAGTGGATGCGTCGTTCTGAGGGGCACAAGGAGGCCAACTTGGGGGAATATCCGGGGGGTAAAGAACCAATGATGATTGCACGGGAAAAGGGATTATCATATGACTGGCTACTTACCAAGAGGCCGGAACAATGATAGTTTCCTTGCTTTTTCTGCGTCGACAATGGCTGCCATAGTTTGATTAGTTGGCAAAGTGTGATGAAGCGATAATTATCGCCAGCGCTCAAAGCGGGAAATGGGTGAGTGAAATTAATAAGAAATAATTGTCAGAGCCTTCTACTTTTCTTGAGATATGTCTGGCAAATTCCAAGAGGTTTCTGGTGGAAATCAATGGTGGTTGAATTAATGTATGATCTCATGAAAAAGTAAAGTTAAGATGTTGTTTAAGCTGGGAAAGTAATTTTGATTAGCTATGGGTACAGGTTGATTGATGTTCACGGGGACAAACACACCCTGTATGGTAAAATACACTTTTCAACCAGCTTCATTTCCATATCTGGGGTTTAATTACTTGAGTGTTAGTAGAAAGGATAATAATCTGCCCTTCTGTTGAAGGGTCACAGTAATTTCCCTTTTATTTTTTAATGTATATATAATGTAAGTTTATTTTTTTTTATTCCAATGCCAGGTAGATCCAGATACAACATTTGGGTTCCAAAGTGACAATGGAGGCTGCCAAGCACAGTAACTTAGAAACATTGATAATGCTTCTAGAAAATAGTAGGTTTGCAGTCGTATTGCACAATCCTTGCCTACTAAAACAGTTTTCTGGAATTTCATTGCTACAACTCCAGAGAGCTTATTTCATTCTTTTTTTCACTTTTTTAATATTATTATATTTTTGTTTATTGTTGTTATTATTGTTGTTATTATTTTATTGACAACGGAACGACTCGTCGGAGTGGGTTCATGCCCAATGCTGTAAAGAGATGGATGAAACAACAAAATGAAACATTATAATCCCATGGATTTTGATTTCATCCAATGTAATAAGGCCTGGGTGGCACCACCAAATGCATATTGCTGCCAATTTCAACCAGGCACAGAATGCGACCTGCATCATACACATATATACCGTGGAAAGGGAAGGGTTTTCTTGTTCCATCGGCCGAAGGCCGTGGTATGGTTCTTTTCCGTATGGAGGGGTTCCGTTACCGTACCATGTACCTGATTGCTGTTGATGAAATGGGAAGTTGGCCAAGTGTCTCTGGGTCCCAACGGTCAACCTTCTATTTATGATTGATAACTGTTGGAATGCTACACTACAACGATACATTGAACCTTGAATTATTCAATCCAATGAATACTCTTGGTTTAAAATAAAAATTCCCTTGACAATTCATGATCCTCCCCAGATACTGAACGATGACATCACATGCAGAATATCCCCAACGTCTAGGCATAAAAATGTTAGTATCAACCGCACACCGATCTCCAGATCCGCACTCAAGTTTAGAGGGGTAATTTTTTGTCCTTTTTTCCCCTTCTTTTTTTGCTGCGTTGTCGCTACACGATCCAATCGCCACCGACGTATGACTGAGCCCCTTTTCAAATACGATGTACATACCTACTCCATCGAGTTCATACCTTCAGTAGCCCCGAATCCTTCCTAGTTTGGTCCGCACTATCCAGGTAGTCTCCAAAACTATGATCGGTGATCAACACCCCTCATAGTTCAATTATCTAACACTAGTTCTGTACACCGACATCATCATCATTGACAGATCTGGGAGAGTTGTTAGCCGATGATCCGTGCCATCTTTTAAGTTTGTCAGGAAGTTTCTTCTCGTGTTCCCAGAATAAAGAAATAAGGGCAAACAAAAAAGGAAAGGAAAGGAAAACAGAAGAAAAAGAAAAGACGGCATACATTGAACCTTACTACTATCATTGGAGCCCCGCATTTGGTTGGATCAATCACTCTGCGATTTTTCCAGCAATAGTCTAAAACTAATGTATGCAGGTGTGTTTCTGCATTTTATGGTATCCAATGACCCAAGGCTTGACCAAGAGACAGGGGAATCGACTAGGACAAAAAAAAGCAAAAGAAAGGAAAGGAAGATATAAGACCAAGACTAATTGTTTATTTAACAGAATAATACAATGCACATCATCAAGATCTCCCATAAATTTCAACAATAAATACCTTTGAATCTTTTAGATTTTACACCAAATATGATATGGGTATTAGGGTTATGCATGCTTGTCTGGATGGAAAAGGATAGAATATTGATGACAATATCCAAAGTATCCTGGATTAGGAATCGCAAGGAGGAATGGTCACATCTGTACATTGTGTGCAACTAGATAACTACCGTGGAGATTTAAGAGTGGTCATCAGAGAGAAATTTCTGATTTTTGTTATTCGATGACTTGTTCCACACCATGGGGGCGTTTATTGCTTGGGCTATTTTCGATTATTGTTCTGAGTCCTGGCCTTTTACCGCATTCAAAGTTGGTTAACCCAAGTGGACCAATCCTGAATCTGCGTTAACTCGGTGAGTTATGCTTCCTGTACAGTGGAAAAGCCCATCATTGACAGAGTAAAAAGCAAAAAGTAGAGGAAGAAAAGGTAAAGGGTAAGAAATACATAAAAGAAGAATCTAAAAA
>ML742192.1:16853-58152 GCA_009193465.1 Aspergillus avenaceus
AAAAAAAAAAAAAAAAAAAAAAAAAAAAAAAAAAAAAAAAAAAAAAAAAAAAAAAAAAAAAAAAAAAAAAAAAAAAAAAAAAAAAAAAAAAAAATGCGAAGTCTATTGACTTGATAGTTACTTCTTTTAATATAGAAAGAAATCTTAAGAGATATTTGGTTCTGATCCTCTCAAGCTAAAATTGAATGCGGCGCTTGTGGCGGCCATCCGTCGTTTACTGTCTTTGACAAAGGTCCGATGGAGACAGAAGTCCATCAACCCCTTGTAATAGACTAGATGCGTGACTTTCCACTTGTAATACTAACTTATAAAGCTTCCCTAGTGGCGTACTTTGTACTGCAGGTGCATACAGCTCCGGGAATCCTGTTACAGGCTCTAGAAAACCCCGAGTTACTGGCAGGGTCTGGTTGCAAGGAAATAGAATATGGTAAGTGTGCGCGCGCGCAATACACCATGGAGCACTGTGGTACTCCCAAGTTTGTTCCTCATTTTGTGTGGCCCCTTTGGGTGACCAAGAGGCTTTCTGTGGAACCGAAGAGGTCCGCAATGTATCGGAAGAGTCAGGAGTCCGCAGTTCGTCATTATTAGGAAAGTGGAAAAGAGGGCAAACCATGCTTACTCACGGTTGGTTTAATCATCAGTTGCCCTCTCCATAGATCCCTAGATAGAAAATTCCAACCTAGATTCACTCCACAAATTTGCTGAGAACCATACCAATTAAACTTGGGGGTTATAATAAGGGGGTGTTAAGGTATCAAAAAATTAAAAATAAAAACAAATAGAAATAGAAATAGAAATAGAATTTAAAAACGAAAATAAATAGAACTAGATAACCAAGTGACATTGCCTGTGACAACCAAAGCCCTTTCCCCCCAATTCAATACGAACCACAGTAATAGGAGAAATATTTAATAAATAATAATTATTTACAGTCATGATAACTGGAGACGGGATTAAAGGAGGTTCCAGAGTTAGTATTGTCTCGGTAATACGGTGGAATGCCCACCGCACACAAAAGCAGCCAACCCATTAGCATTCGAGGCCAAATGGGGGTACCGTATGTACCCGTAAGTACCGCCCAGCAAAGTCCGCTCCGGGCGAGAGAAAACCACTTTGAAAGTGTTGCCGGACCGCGCCGCTCATTATACTCCCAACCTAAGCTGTCTCCGATTCCCCCGTTCCCTCTCGCCTCCCCCTCCGTTCCTCCCACTTCCTTTCCCTCTATTCCTTTTCTCTTATTTCTATGATGCCCCTCTGATTACCATGTCTTCTTGCATTCTCATATCTCCTTCGAGGTTCCCGTCCGCCGCGGGAGTGAACGGGGATACCTAGTTCCTAAAGACTTTTTTATTTTAATTTGTCTTTCCATCCTCAACAAAAATTATTATTCCCTATCATTTTCTCGACCGCCTCACTTTCTAAGTACCGGGGAGAAAAAAAAATTATTAGGGTCCAACGGGTCGTGGATTAGTTCGCGTCCACCAGGCTGATTCCATTTCTGGCTCAACATATCCGCCGTTTGAAGTTAAAAAAAGTCTATCTCCGAACTTTTAACTCGGTGTACTTTGTGCCTCGTTATTGTGTCATTGCCACCCCTTTTAACCTTTTTCTTTTGCGGGAACCCTTCCACTCATTTGGCTCTTTGTCGCGTGTAGTGCAACTTGCGCTATACAACACCAATTAATCCAATCCCTTTTTATATTTGCAAGCCTTTTTTGACGGAGGTATTGCACAACCCATTCAACCATTTCGCATTCTTTCTCTTGGATTCAAGATGGTGGATCAAACTCGGTCAATGGAGTCCCGGACAGGCCGGAAAAACCAACGTGAGTGACTGTCCTTTCGAAGCACGTGGGCCCGACTACGTTCCATCGGACTTATTACGATCTTTGCGCGCGCCCACTTTACACTTTCCTAGTTGCCATCCTCATTGTCGCACGTGCCTTGGCTAACTTATATATCTTCGGTAGGCTATGGGTCCAAAGGCGAACGTCTTGTGGCCGGTGTCGTTCCTTTGTCCGCGGATAAATCACTAGTACTGATGATTCAATCTGCGGGTCGAGGTGGCTGGGTACTCCCGAAAGGTGGATGGGAGACTGACGAAGAAACCGCCGAACAAGCCGCTTGTCGAGAAGCATGGGAAGAGGCTGGTGTCATTTGTACTGTGCACAAAGATCTGGGTCTGATCCCAGACATGCGTCCGTCAACTTTACTGACGATGCATGCACCTAAAGCTTCTTACCAGTTCTTCGAAGTCACGGTTGACCGTGAAGAAGCTCAGTGGCCAGAAATGCACAAGCGGAAACGTCAGTGGGTCTCTTTCGCGCAAGCCGCGGCTGCGCTTTCAAGTCGCCCAGAGCTCTTGGAGGCATTGAATCGCAGTTCGATGAAACGATAGCGACTGCGCTTCAATGCCCATTCCTTTGCTATGGATGTGGGCTGATAAGAAGTAAAAGATTACTTTTCATCATTCAATCTTCCTGTTACGACTTGACGTGATTCGTTTCTTTAAAAAGATTTTTTTTTTTTTTTCCAGGCACATTGCGCCTTTTGGTTTTCGCTTTTTTTTACTCTCCCAGAACATCTTGTAATGGTTTTACTGTGTTACCTTGGAGTTTGAGTTGTCTTTATACCGCCTTGCTTGGTGTGCAGTTGGCGACTTGGGGAATTTTCGCATGACATCAGATTCACGCACTCACCACTATAGATTTCATGATTATCCGTCGCAATAGAGCACTAGAGAAGCGCAGTAATCAGCGCTGGTGTGGACGGTCAAAAGTTCTCGCGGATGTCTGTTGGACATCGCTATATCGAATATTACTCTTGGAGAGGTCATTTGGGTTATTGGATACCGGCAATCATTTTGACCCTGATCTATTTCGGTCATTGGCTTACAGCTCCTTCACAATGGGATTCATTGACAGCTCTGTTATGTGTTCTTGGTCAACTGGCTGGTGGCCTGGCTTGTCTGTGCCATGTGATGATCTAGGCTCTCACACGCAAATTTAAAGGGTCAAAAGAAGAACAGAAGAAAGAAAAGAGAGAAAGAGAGGAAAAAAAAAGAAAAGAAAAGAAAAGAAAAGAAACAAACAAGCCATTCTCCAAGCAACTCAAAATGGATGATCACCAAAACAAAGTTATCTGTATGTCACGTAGGCCCTCGAGTAGATCAATATTTGTACTATTATAAGGGAACTAATGGTATAGATTCAATAGATAGGATAAGGTCATTTGAAAGCGGTGTGTCTCTAGTCATTATCTAGATCAAACAGATTGTAATGTACTTTAAGTGTAAAGGGACCTGATCTGATAGACTCCAAAAAGGGGAAAGCGCGGAACTGGAGTTTGGAGCCGAACTTGACTTACGCTTTCCTCTCAAACACCACCAGCTTTCTTATCACCGTCCCCTAACCTTTGATCGCCAAGGTCGCCATCTAACACGAACTCTTTATTTTAAGTTTGACCCAATTTATCAGAGAAGCAGTCTCGCAGCTACCGTTCGAACAAAAAGTCGGCAGCCAGCAGTGCTGCCTTAGCGTCAACATGGAATCTTACGACATGGAAATCGAGCCCACAGGGCCCCAAGTCACAGTTCGAGAGGTGAGTCTGCATAAGCAAACCGATAAAAATTACCCATTAAGCTAGTGTAATAGCAATATGAGGGTGTTTATTAACTGACTTCCCCCGTAGGCCGAACCTTATCGAGTTGATTTCAAACTGAGCTCTGTCGACCTCGCTTTCGCCAACTCGGTCCGTCGGACGATGATTGCAGAAGTCCCTACAATTGCTATCGATCTAGTTGAAGTTGAAAAGAACACTTCGGTTCTTCCGGACGAGTTCCTAGCCCACCGCCTTGGCCTTATCCCACTAATTTCCAAGAACTGCGATCAGGACGTCGAATATACTCGTGACTGTGATTGCGAGGACCATTGCGCGCGGTGTAGCGTGACACTTACTTTACATACGCGCTGTACGGGTGACGATATCATGCGCGTTTATGCGCGCGATTTAGTTGTCAGCGGCGAGCGAGCCAACGAATGGGTGGGCAATCCAGTAATTACCGACCCGGAGGGCAACGGACCATTGATATGCAAGCTGCGGCGTGGGCAAGAACTCAAGATGACGTGTATTGCAAAAAAGGGTATCGCTAAAGAGCATGCCAAGTGGATGCCTACTGCCGCGATTGGGTTCGAATATGACCCGCATAACAACCTACGACACGTCGACTATTGGTACGAAGAGGATCCTGCTAAGGAATGGTATGCTGCATTTCCCCTCCCTTTGAATGCTATCGAGAGAGAAAGGTTCTCGGTACTGACACGATTAGGCCCGTTTCCCATAACGCAGGGTGGGAGCATGCTGCGCCCCCGGATCAACCATTTGACTACGACGCACAGCCAAACAACTTCTACATTGATGTCGAGAGCATCGGCAACCTTGAACCAGACCAAATCATTCAGCAGGGGATTACCGTTTTGCAACGCAAACTGGCATCCATCATATCTGCCTTATCCGGCCCCGACGGCGATCGTGGCGGCGTCATGGGTGGCGAGGATGAAGACATGATGGGTGTACGCAGCCCAGATGCATACGAGCCGCCAGAGGGTATCGACGGGGGCTTCACTGCTTACGCTAATGGTGGTGCTAGCGCCTGGGGGGCAAGCGCAGCGACTCCTTACGGCGCAACCCCATACGGAGGTGGCGGTTACGGCTTTTAATGGACAACTATTACTTCAAATAGATCAAGACTACGGACCCTTGTGTGATTATTGGGAGGGACGTAGGGGTGGATTTGGACAGTTACGGGAGGAAGAGAAGAGGAAAAGTATGTTTTCATACTCAAATAATTGCTATTGCCTTCACAGCATGTGGACGGAGTTCTAGGTTACGGTATAGCGGCGCGATTGGGAATGTGCTCTAAATCATTCAGCTTCGAAGCGGTTTCTTCGCTAAGTTGATATCTTTTCATATTGTTTGTATTATCAAGGGCTTATTCTGCAGTGTCATATAAAATCACCAAATAGCGAATCAGATGAATGGAACGGTCCGGATAGATGTTTTCATACTTAGATGAGAGTATGGGTATAGTCATCAAGAGTCCGAAACCCCTGCGACGCAGCCGGAAACAAAAGAAAAGATGTTACTGTATAAAGGAAACCAGAGAATAAAAGAGGAAAGAAAATAATAAAATAAGATAATTTAAAGAAAAAAGAAGACCTTGGTTTACTCGTAATCATATACATCCTTGCAAACCATTCCTTCTAGAATGTTGATCGGTATGTACCCCTGGTCATGGAATGGTTGATGTCACCTTGCATAAAATAATTAAACATTTTCAACAGCGATTATCGGCAATAGAATAAACACCGACTTGTCCTGATGGCTTTCAATAAGATTCTAAAAAGCCTACTTCAAGTATTCAATCACATATAAGCTTTGTATGATATCCAGTATATTACCGAGAATTACCATTTGCCCGTTCAAAGCCGAGATGCTGATTGGAGGACTGACGGCAGGGTCGGTTATGCTTCGGAGATAGATCAAGTCTCCGATGCAATTTAGACCTAATTCTTACAGGGACAAAACCAATACTTTTTAAAGGGTCCCCGTACAACTTCTCTTACCTCTACAAATTGCTTACACTTTCCGCTCCTCTCCCTCTCTCCCTCCCTTTTCTACTTCTTTTTTTCCTTTTCCTTTTTGGTTTAAATTCCCCTTCGCTTGATTGTTCCCATCTTTGAACGTTTAAGATGGCAAGCAGCGCAAGATTGGAGGTGTCGCAGCCTCCCCGGGCTGCTGTGCCCGTGAAAAAAGTCCATTATCCGTTCTGGTTTGGTGGCTCTGCTTCTTGCTTTGCAGCCTCCGTGACGCATCCTTTGGATCTCGGTAAGTGTAAACTGAATTATTTTTTTTTTTTCTTAATTGACTTGATTTTACTAACATTGGGACTTAACAGTGAAGGTAAATTAACTCTCAATCTTATCAGTTTGATGATGCGGTTTCTGTTGCCGCCATCTTGCTTTTTTTTTTTTTTTGCCTTTCTTTTCTCGCGTCACCGTGACGCTAAATGATGTCGTGCGAAAAAAATATAGGTTCGCTTGCAAACACGTGGGCCTGGCGCGCCCACGAACATGCTGGGTACTTTTGCGCATATTATCAAGACCGATGGAATTTTGGGTTTATACAGTGGGGTACGTTCTTCAGCCTGAGTGGATCTTCATTATAGGAGGGAGAAAAAGAAAGAAACAGAGAGAGAGAGAGAGAGAGAGAGAGAGAGAGAGAGCCCTTCAGCTTACACAATGCGATATGTAACTACAGCTATCGGCCGCGATTTTGCGTCAGATGACGTATTCCACCACCCGATTTGGAATCTATGAAGAGCTGAAATCGCGATTGAGTTCTCCCGAGTCACCCGCCAGTACCCTGACTCTGGTCGGGATTGCCTGCACATCTGGATTCCTTGGTGGAATCGCGGGAAATCCGGCCGATGTTCTCAACGTGCGCATGCAGTCGGATGCCGCACTCCCCCCGGCTCAGCGACGCAACTACAAACATGCATTCCACGGTCTGGTGCAGATGACCCGTGATGAAGGTCCAGCGAGTCTGTTCCGCGGTGTGTGGCCCAACTCGACCCGTGCCGTGTTGATGACGGCTTCGCAGCTGGCTTCCTACGATACCTTCAAGCGTCTCTGCATCGACAAGATGGGCATGTCGGATAACCTTGGCACGCATTTCACGGCCTCCTTCCTGGCCGGTTTCGTCGCGACCACAGTCTGCAGCCCGGTAGATGTGATCAAGACCCGCGTCATGAGTGCGTCTGCCGGCGAGCAGGGCCAGAGCATTCTGAGTCTGCTTCGTGACATCACCCGCAAGGAAGGCCTCGCTTGGGCCTTCCGCGGCTGGGTTCCCAGCTTCATCCGCTTGGGTCCCCATACAATTGCTACCTTCATCTTCTTGGAAGAGCACAAGAAGCTCTATCGCCTCCTGAAGGGCGTCCAAGGAGAAAAACACTAAATTATATACAGACCGATTCCTTAGATTTTGTTTTTGTTTTTTTTTATATATACTGGAATATCTGCGATTGATTCTGTATATGTTTGTTTTTTTGGCGAATGCATCGGGTGGTCAAAAGTTGTTTTCTCTGTTTGGGTTGTACATACCTTTCTTTTTTGTGCTTCTTTGCCGTGTTAGCTGGCTAAGGCCTCGAATTCTGCGCGTGCTGTCCTTGGACCGCACGAGATACCCTTGCTCTGGACGACTACTAGTAAATACCTCGGTGAGTCGGTCCTTTGCTTCTGCAATTGTTAATCTATCATAGACTGTCCCTATGTGGGACCTAACTTCGCGGTTGCAGCACTGCTTATGTTGATTATGGCTTGGAAAGACTGTTATAGAATATTCCTGCATCTAGATAGAAAGACTACCGTGTGATATTGAAGTTTGGAGTCACGAATGTCATAGTAGTTAAGCAGTGTGTTAGTTATTAGTAGAAACTAAACAGACGTTGAATCGTAATTCTACATTCGCACATAAAATAGACCGGAGAGGGCAATGGTGTTCTCAACTACGGCGAGTCTAAATACGTCCACTTCCCTAGCTGAACCAAGGAATGGATTTATATTCCCACTTTGATCAGGTAGAGTACATGTTGACACAAAAAAATGCTTGAAAATCAATCAACAAGGACAATTTATTGTCTACCGGTCCAGACGAGCAGGGAAGTTGCCAGCCTCTGTGGGGGGGTCCATGTTAGCCTCTGTATCAGATCTGGAAAATTGGAAGAAAATTACATACCACGTTGGGTGTCCCATCTGTCAGTCCAAGCCTTGGGGCAGAGAGAGCGGAAGGCGTGGTAGAACTATGTGATAATTAGTTTTGATAAATTGAATTGGTGAATTCTTTTTTTTTTTTTCGGTAACTATCGGGGATACGGAGAACGTAACATACCTGACGGCATGGGCGGAAATCCTCGCCCTTGGCGGTAGCACACTTGTGGTAGTCGACGTAGTTCTGCCAGCAGTGCTTGGTCCTATAGTAAACAAATGACATTAACAAATGCCAAGAAGCATTGAGATATCCAGAATCGAGGTAGACGTACTGGTTCATCTGAGGGAAACGAGCGTCATAGCCTGTTTGCATCAGAAGTTGTCAGCGTCACGGATAGGACCACTAGTTCTGCAAAATTTCGACCCCGACAAAGGGCGACAGTAACCAATCGATTGGAAAACCTAAATAGAACGTACCAGCTATATGATAGTTAGCAATTGATCGTCATGTGAGGCTCTAAACCATGAAATTTAGCTGATAATTGAAACTCACCTGTCACGAACTTGAAGGGCTTGGTCTCCATAGGCTCATCGGGATCGGCTTCAGGAATGGCACCCATTTTGACTGTGAGGAGAGGAGAGAGCCTCTAAAATTAAGATTGAAGAGGGTTTATGGGGTGAGATTGGGCGTGGGTGAGAGGGTGGAATGATCCCGTGAAGCAGTGAATCCGGGAGTGACCGCGGGCGGTCTAGCGAGCCACTCATGCGGCAAGATTTCCTAAACACCCGAATCTAGCCTAAGGCAGTTCAAACTGAACTCAAACCTCCCCTTCAAACGTCCTGAGCTTCCGTCACCACATTTGCTTTCCCATCCCACCATCATCTCGGCTTCCACAACCCACCATCTCCCTCGCCATGTTCCCCACTCGTGTCTTGAGGATGCAGGCCTCTCGGCCTTTTGCCTTCCCTGCTCCTGTAAGTTCCTTCTGACTGCTATCTTTCTCGGAAAAAACGGCTGTGTTTTCCTGTGTGCTAACAATCGTTGTAGAAGGAGGCCCACAGCGGTATGGGAACCCTAACGATTCGCAATTGACTCTCGAACGCAAGAGTAGTCAATCTCAAATTGACATAGGACTAACTGTACTCTACTAGCTCACACCATCTCTCAGCGTCTGCGCAGCCTCCGCAGGGTTCCCCCAGAGTTGATCCCTCTCGGTATGTCATTGGCTGACAGGCAAATTCTACTGATCTACTGATCTACTGTGGCTAACTACTCCGCGAACTAGGTATCGTCCTTGGGTATGTTTTCATGTTTTCATGTTTTTATTTATTGATCTGGAGATTTCCTGAACTCTATATGACATGACGGATATCCCAATCCCCCCACCTCCCCAATCTAAACCTGCGCTTTCGCTGACGCAATCTCTGCAGCGTCGCTGTTGGAGCTGCTATTTACTCCAGCTCCAAGAAGCTCATGACCGACAAGACTCTGCGTCTGTACCGTAACAGCCCAGAGGACCGTGAGCACTAATTTGTAACATCACAATTCAATTGCGATTATGCGATCCTTTGTGTGTTTATTGTCGGCGGTCTGTATTATTCACGGGAAGGTTGAGGTCGCGGGATAAGGTGCAAATTAAAAATTGTCAGGCTCATGGTTGGAGCGCGTGTATATAGTACGGCTTTGAACGGAGGGTTCTGATGTGGAGCAATATTGCAAATGTTACCGTCGCTCGGCTTCCTGTATCGTTATCTGTCTTGCGTCCTCGATGAGCTTTATTCCGGCTTCGGCCCAGCGACATCCAGCTCCTCAAGTCCTTGCATCGGGTCCTGCGGCCGATCACTGGCCATCTGAGCCTGTTCTGCCGCCAACTTGTCTTCCTCACTAACCGCGTACTTGGCTAAATAACCCTCCTGTGTAATGTAGTTAGGAATTGTTCTCAGAGGTGAGCTTATAAATTCCAAATGCGCACCTGTTCCCAAATAGCCGTCTTGCTTCCCAGACCTTCATTGCTGTCATTCTGCGGCTTGGCTGCAGCAACCTTGATCGTACGTCCGTAGAGCTCACTGCCATCCATGTTGTCGATCGCTTCTCTCGCATCGTCCGGTAAATCAAATTCCACATAGCCAAAGCCTCGGTGCAGCTCATTGGAGTTCGGAACATCGGGTTTAGGGAGGGTGATATCAACGACTTCGCCGAAGGGAACGAAAGCCTCGGCCAGTGTCTGCACTGTAACCGCCTGGTCGAGACCCCCCACATAGACGGTACATTTCAAGCGCGCGGTTTCGCTCATGATGGGTACGGACGAAAGCTCGATCGGTGGTAAGCTTTGAAGGGGAGCTTAACGAAGCATAAGACAATAACAAATGGACCAAAAGGGCTTCACCCCAACCACCCAGTGACACTGTTCGCTGATAGATTTGTTGCTCCGACCTTATTCTGGGCCGACCTGCTGGGATATCACGTGGATGTCGCGGGTATGTTTTTGGCGAGGGCCCGAAATGGTTAGGCGCCATTCGCCCCGGTCTCCAGGAGGACACTTGGTTGATTGTAGTTGACATCTCAATCGCAATCCCACTCCCTTTTACTTGGCTTCTTACACATACACCCCTCGGTTTTCTCATTAGGGAGGGGAGGTCCGGTTTGGAAATTGATTCCGCCCAACGCTTCAACTTAATTCTAATAATTATAACCCCACCAATTTTGATCGTCGGCTTATGATACTTGTTGCTGGGCCCCAGTTCGAGTCCGGTCATTATCTAATCTATAGTATCTCTTCCTTGCCATTCGTTCCGCTCCTTTTACATTCAGTATGGTTCGTCTGAGGGAAATCCCCCGGACGGCCACCTTCGCCTGGTCCCCCGGAGCTGCCTCGCCGTTAATTGCTACGGGAACTCGGGCCGGTGCAGTTGATGTCGACTTCTCTAATGAAACATGCCTCGAGCTTTGGGATTTGGGCCTGGACCGTCAGAGCTCCGGCGAGGAATTGCAGCCGGTAGCTAAAATTGACACGGACTCCGGGTAAGCATCTGTTTATCACAATCGATAACGGGGATGCTGACTGGCCGCTTCTATAGTTTCAACGACCTAGCCTGGACACAATCCGAGGACAACACACGAGGGGTAATCGCCGGTGCTCTAGAAAATGGATCATTGGATTTGTGGGATGCCGACAAGCTGTTGAACGGGTCGAGGTATGTACTGGATGACGGAACATAACATCACGAGAGGGATCCAATGGCTGATGATTGGACAGTGACGCCACTATCTCAAGGACCTCCAAACACTCGGGAGCCATCAAGGCGCTCCAGTTCAACCCGAAACACTCCAACTTGCTCGCGACTGGAGGTGCCAATGGAGAGGTATATCACCCAGCTGGTTTGACGGTAAATATTACTTTGCTGATGATATGGGACAGCTCTACATCTCCGATCTTAACAACGTCGCGAACCCGTACCGACTCGGCGGCACCGCTGCCCGCGCGGATGATATTGAGTGTTTGGACTGGAACAAGAAGGTCGCACATATTCTGGTGACTGGTAGTAGCGCGGGTTTTGTGACTGTGTGGGATGTCAAGACGAAAAAGGAGAGCTTGACCCTCAACAATATGGGCCGTAAGGCTGTTAGTGCTGTTGCTTGGGATCCTGAGAAGGTGAGCCGGTTGCATTTGCCAGCCTGGGGAAATTGATGTGGTCGCTAACTTGACATAGCCTACCAAACTTGTTACGGCGACACCTTTGGAGTCCGATCCAATGATTAACGTTTGGGATCTCCGTAACTCCCACGCTCCGGAAAGGGTAAGTTTGGGCTAGTAAGCTCGATCTACTAGGGTATTTCATACTGACTATCTATAGACTCTCCGGGGCCATGAGTCTGGTGTCTTGTCACTTTCTTGGTGCAGCCACGATCCGGACTTGCTTCTTTCCTCCGGGAAAGACAACCGCACCATCTGTTGGAATCCGCAAACGGGTCACGCTTACGGCGAATTCCCTGTGGTCACAAACTGGACTTTCCAAACCCGCTGGAACCCCCACAACCCTAACTTCTTCGCTACAGCCTCGTTTGATGGAAAGATCGCGGTCCAGACGGTCCAGAACACCAGTTCCGAGAGCGCTCAGGCTATTGCAGACCAGAACCAAGCTCTTGATGGAGAGGATTTCTTCGCCAAGGCGCAAACCCAGCCTCAGGTCTCGAGCTTCTCGTTGCCTAAAGCTCCTAAGTGGCTTGAGAGGCCATGCGGCGCCTCTTTCGGGTTTGGAGGCAGAGTCGTGTCTATCAATCTGGTTGAAAAGGGTCAGCGTGCGTCCAAGATCAAGATTACACCATTTGAGGTCGACGAAGCTGTAGGAAAGTCTACCGAAACCTTCGAAAATGCTCTGAAGGAAGGTGACCTTCACAGCATCTGCGAAGCTAGAGCTACAAATGCAGCGACCGAGGAGGAGAAGGCAGACTGGAAGGTCATCGAGGCCTTGATCTCTGAGAATCCCCGCAAGGGACTCGCGGAGTATCTTGGGTTCCAGGATCAATCGGCCGATGAGGCTGCTGAGAAGCTGGCCAACCTTGGGTTGGATAAGGACGATAAGGACGATGTTAATGGAGAGGCGCCAAAGGAATCCCGCGGGCCGGGAGCCAAGAAGCACAGGCGCCTGCAATCTATGTTTGACGCAAGCCCCGAGGGCGATAACTTCTTGTCCGACCTGGCCGCGTCTAAGGGTGCCAAAACCAACAACCCATTCCACATCTTCAACGGCTCTGAAACGGAAGCAGACAAGGGCATTACTAAAGCTCTGCTTCTTGGAGACTTCGAGAAGGCGCTGGATGCCGCTCTCAAGGAGGACCGCTTGTCCGATGCTTTCATGATTGCTATCTGCGGAGGTCCGAAATGCATTGCAAAGGCACAGGAGCATTATTTCTCCAAGCAAACTGAAAGCCCGAACTACGTCCGCCTGCTGGCATCTATCGTTGGCAAGAACCTTTGGGACATTGTATACAACGCTGATTTGTCCAACTGGAAGGAAGTCATGGCAGCGCTGTGTACCTTCGCCGAGGAAAAGGAATTTGCTGATCTTTGTGACGCCCTCGGTGATCGGTTGGAAGACCAAATCCGGGCCTCAGATGATAAGAGCCTGCGCAAGGATGCTTCGTTCTGTTTCTTGGCCGGTTCTAAGCTGGAGAAGGTTGTTGCGATCTGGATTGAAGAGCTCCGCGAGAACGAGCAGAAAGCTATCGAGACAGCTGACAACGACACCAGCTTCTCGATCCATGTCCGTGCCCTGCAGAGCTTGATTGAGAAGGTGACCATATTCCGCCAAGTTACCAAATTCCAGGATACCGAGCGTACCAAGGATTCCGACTGGAAGCTCAGCAACCTGTATGACAAGTACATCGAGTATGCGGATGTGGTCGCTACCCATGGCCGACTGCAGGTTGCTCAGAAGTACCTCGATCTTGTGCCCGAGAAGCATCCTGAGGCCGAGATTGCAAGGGACCGTATCAAGCTGTCCATGAGACAAGCAGCTCCCCAAAAGACACAGCAACCGGCTTCTCGGCGTGGAACCCCCATGGGCAAGCCTCTCCCGCAGGCCAGCGCGTATCAACCGCAGACAACTTTCTCACCGGTTGCGCCAACTCCTGCCGCGAACCCTTACGCTCCTGCAGCTCCTGCGATGAATCCTTATGCGCCCCCTACTGCCGCTGCCCCGGCGGTGGCTGCACCACCCCAGCCGACCAACCCATATGCACCGGTTGCTAGCGGCAGTTATGCTCCTCCTATGGGATATCAGCCTACTCCTGCGCCATCTTTTGGTGCTAAGCCTTTGGGCGGCGCGGTGCCTCCACCACCACGCGCATCTAACCAATCTCCGGCCACTATCACCACCTACACTACCGCTACCAACCTTCCCGCCTGGAACGACTTACCCGAAGGCTTTGCGAAGGCTCCTGTTCCGCGGAGATCAACTCCTGCCGCGGCCGCGGCGCCCATCGCCGCTCCATTCCCTAATCAATCACCATCCTTCACCCAAGGACCTCCGCCAGCCGGAACTCCTCCTGCTCAGCGGACCCCCTCAGTTCCCCCTCCACCAAAGGGCACTGCGCCTCCTCCCCGGGTAACTTCGCCGCCTACTGCAAGCCATCCAATGTCTTCGATGCCACCAAGACCTACTCCGCCGCCAAACCCTTATGCATCACTGCCCCAGTCTCCTCAAGTCGCGACTAATACCATGGCGGTGCCACCACCTACGGTCCCTCGCGGCCCGTCTCCTTACAATGCGCCTCCCACTATGCCCCCGCCAACTAACCGGTATGCCCCGAACCCTGCAGCCCAAACGGCAAGCCCGCAGGTGCAGCCACGGGCACCTGTGCCTCCCCCTCCGCAGGCAGCTGCGTCACCATATGCTCCTCAGCCGGTCGCCCAGCCTCCGGTTGCAAATCCATATGCACCAAGCACACCAACGAATGCTCCGCCACCCCCTATGCCTATGCAGCAGGGGCCTCCCCCAGCTGTGGGCTCAAGGCCTAGCACTGCTTCCTCGCAGAAGGTGACCCCAGCGCCACCTAAATATCGTAAGCAAATCCTCTACCTGTTATGTTATATTGTTCTAACCAGATTGAAGCCCCCGGCGATCGCTCGCACATCCCTGCAGATGCAATGCCAGTCTATGAAATCCTCTCAGCAGACATGCAGCGCATCAGGGGCCGAGCTCCTTCATCCTTCAAGGCCCAGGTTGATGACGCTGAGCGGCGGTTGAACATCTTGTTCGATCACCTCAACAACGAGGATCTTCTCAGGCCCAACACCGTCGCAGACATGGCAGAATTGGCCCGTGCTATCCAGGCGCGTGACTATGAAACAGCTCGTACCATCCACGTCGACATCATGACCAACCGGACCGATGAATGCGGCAACTGGATGGTAAGTCAATTTCCCAGTTTAAGTCCTTGCCCTCGAGCGTCACTAATCATCTGAGCAGGTTGGTGTGAAACGTCTCATCAGCATGAGCCGGGCTACCCCGTGAAAGCCCATTAGCATTGGACATTATCGTAGAGAAAAGTCGTGGGCTGTGTGTACATGAAAGGGTTTATATGTAGCACATATGCTCGCCTAATTCACTTTCATGACCACTTGGTGTGACGAGCTAAGGTATCAGTTTTAGAAGTTGTTTTTTCTTGTCTAAATGTTATTATTATGTCTGTTTCTTCGATTCCCAGTAGGTTTGAGGGCATTTCCATGCCATTCGATTGACTTTGTAGATTGATAATCGATTGTGTACTCGTGAATGAGTGGTCCATTGATGTACCTACATTTGGTATACATTTCAAGTTACATGATAAAAATTTCTACTATCAGCAAACTATAGTGGTCTAACAGTTGAAGGTAGAATCTGGTTGAACTGGTTCAATTTGGTTATAGATCGTTACAACTGATTATGAATAGTTAACAATTATGTATAATTATTTTTAACTTAAAATACAAGTTCAAGTCATATTATTATATACTGTCACTAACTGTACACAAATATTTTGTAACTATTGTCAACTGTTTTCAACCATAAATATCTAGTGTTGAGGGATGTATATACTTATACAACCCTCACTACCATCTCGGCTTACGATTGAAGTGGCTGGTTAACAGGTGCCTTGAGACTGCTATGATGGAGCTATTCAGTTCATGATGTTCTTCTGTGGAGTCAAAGCTCTTTTTTTTTTTTCACGATGGACGCGGACTTGTATGTGGTACTATATATATACTAGAGACTATAGAGCACGATATGGTGGCGCGTTTAGAGTGGTGTCCCTTACCAACTTGAAGTGCTACTAGACAACTTGAAATTTGAATTTAATAATGGCAATCCCACAGACCTTGGCATCGGAAAGTGTAATTGAGAATATATTGAAAATTCGTGCTATGATTGAATGTTCGGAGTTGCTATTTACAAATTGACCCTAACGCCTTGCTTTGTATTCTAACACGTACGCTTCATCTGTGACCACGAAGGATGTGAAGGGAAGAGCCACAACAAAGATAGAAAACAAAAAAATGAAAAATGCAGGGCTCAATATATATCTACATAGATTGACATATTACGTTTCGTGAGGAAACAATCTAAGATTTGTCCTTACCGGCTCCGAAAACCACCACTCATTCTTGCCCCGCGACCGCCGGGAAAGTTCCGGGCACTCAGCAAAGCGCCCTTGACACCTCTGATCTCGGACTTGAAGCTGGAGATTGCGTCTTCTTCGCCTTTACCCAAGCCAGCTGCGTTGTTGCTGCTGTCGAAGGCGGGTGAGCTATAAGCACCGTAACCGGTTGCTGGACCGTATCCGGATTTGCTGTAGAGCAATCCGTCTAGATAATGGTGTAGTTCATTGAGGCTGGTTCGAACATTGTTGTCAGATGAGCTGGACTGCTTCTCAGAATCCGAGAACTCCTGAAGATGCGACCTGAGGACTTCCAACCGTTTCACATGTGTGTTCACCGCCGCAGCGGGATCGAAAGCTGCCTCGTCTGCAGTATTTGGTGCCGACGAGGACAGGCTATTGCGACCAATGTCATCTGACGTCTGAACGGCGACATCCCGATGGAACAGCTCTGCCGGGTCGGATGTAAGGGATTCCGTGTCATCGTCGGTAGTCGACCCTGCAGACTGAACACGCCGGGAAGTAAGCTGAGGAGGGATCGTGGAGACGTTCTGCTCTAGCTTCTCGTTCAGTTTTCTTAGGTTTTCGTCCGCTGTTTGAGCTAGATCGTGTCGCGCGCTTGTGAGGTTGGCAAGCATAGGTTTTACTAGAAATTCACTTGCACCGTAAATGCTGGCACCCAATCCAGCGGCACCATAGATCGTGTACAAAATACTGCTCAGAGACATTAATGGAGGAGGTTTGGACTCCTTGACCATAAATTCCGGGTACGTGATGATTGGAGGCATATCACGGGCGGATGAAGTCCTTTGTGTATTTTTATTCTGGGGTGTGGTAGAAGTCGACGTTGTTGTTACACCGGAAGAGCTCGACGAAGATTGAACGGTCGGAGTGGAGGGTGAGGGCGACGCAGAGTCATTGGATGGACTCTCCTTGTTATTGGACTCGGAGGAAGTATGGTCTTGGGTTGTAGATCCATTGTCGGAGCGATCCAACAGACCATCAATCTCATCGCGGCGGAGACCCTTGGATTCTAAGAAGGATACCTTGCGATCAAGTGGTGCATCGCGCAAGGCGTCGTCCTGCAGAAACTTGGTGGCTTGTTGTAGAAGAGCTGATCGGGAAGTATCATCGGAGCTCGGTGACGGTGTGGAGGTGGAGTCGTCGGAGGCAGTTGACGGTCGTTGCCATTGTGGAATAGAAGGAGGTTTGGAGTCTGAGTCTGCCATAATGAAAAGAGGATAAAAATTACAATTGATGAGAAAAAAGAAGATAGTGAAGTAAAGTAGAAAAGTGGTAAGATAAGAGGAAGGAAGAGAAAGAAAGAGACAAGAAGAACAGTGAGGAGATTAAAGTTCAGGTTTGGCCTCGGCTGTTATCGTACTCACGGTATTGTCATACGTCGTATCCGTTACCACATGGTTAGACCGAACATAGTAGGCGGTTGATATTGAAGAGATACCGCCTGGGCAGAATGAGATAAGTTGGGAACCAGATTAGATTCCGATTTGTTCTCTCTTTCTCTCATTGATTGCGAAATTAATGAACCTGGGCTAAAAGAGATTGGTGTTAAACATTTGTACCATTCCCAGGTTGTAGACACTTCTTTTTTTATTTATCTTTCTTTTTAATCCCCTCTTCTCTCTCCAACCAAAACAATTGTTAAAAGCCTCAATTGGAGTACGGTGTTGCGGAATTCAATCCACCAATATAATATCTCCCTTTGTAAGTTCTCTTTTATTCACTTGTATACATACGAATTCCTCCCATGTACATCAACGTTGTATCTCCATCCCTTCCCCCCCCCTTTTTTTTTGTCTCTTTTTTCTTTTTTCATTAATTTTGACTTTTAATTTCCTTTCTTAATGTATCTTTCTTTTCAATGTTCCTCCTATTAAAAAACAGAGGTATATTTGATCTTTCCCTGGTTCGGTCAGGGATCCCTGCTCCGTAATGCAACGCACAGAGTAATATACCTGTCGGGGTTGCAGGAAGGGAAATGGCACCAACGTTGCTTTCACCGGCGCGGTTCTTCGCTTGAGATCTCTTAGTTCAGAATGATCCCATTGGCTCTATTGTCGATGTCGGACTGGAACCTCCAAGTGGCGCCAAAAAAACAAAAGATGTGATAGGGATCAATGGCCTGTGCCTTCCCGAACTGCATCACCACCAATCCTCTGTGTGCTGGCCCACGTAGTCAATCGGTCATAACCACTGTTTGATCACTTTGCCAGATTCACAGTCTTTCCCCTCCTTTTCCCCCTCTTCATGAGCACATTTATTCTTGTCCTTCTAGTCCCCTATGTGACGCAACACTATCAGCTCGCTGATGGTCTTTCTTTGATTGTTGCCTTCTATACCACTTTGTTTACTTTATCATTTTTTCTTTCTTTCTATTTTTCTTTTATCTTGTCAATTCGCACTGAGGTCTTGTATACACTTTGATGCTATCGCATCTTTCGCCCTTTTTTAAAGACCTTCGCTTGTATTGCTCTATGATGTCTCTTCGTCGCTCACTACGCTCTCGCGCTGTGCGGGATGATCCACCTAATACCGATTCTAACCCAAGTCCTAGACCGTCAATCCGAGTTACTCGTGCTGCTACATCTGCATCAGTAACCGTCTTTCGATCTTCCTCAGACTCTCCAGGAGAGTCAAGGAGGTCCATTTGTCTGACTGTCAAGATGCCTTCTAATAAGTTGCGCGAGGTGACCAGTGGTAGCACAAGAAATAGTTCTTCAAGACGTTCTGTCAATGTCTTTACAGATAATCCTATAGTCACTGGGCCTCGGACTAGCCGGCCTAAGAAAAAGTTGGTGGAGGTGGACACCAGCGACGATGATCTAGAAGATCAGGAAGAAGATGAAGTTGACGATGAAGATGCTCCCGGTGAAGACGACGAGGATGCTGATGCTGATGGAGATCTGGACATGGACGATGCTCCACCTCAGCCTCCAGTGTCGAAAAGACATGCCAAGGCTTCCGCCGCTACACCTTCCAAGCCAGCAAAAGGCGTGGAAGAGAAAGAAATGGAGCTAGATGCGGATGAAGACGACGAAGAAGATGATGAAGAGCTTTCTGACCCCGACTCGGACGCCGAGGGCGAGCCCGATGACCAGGAGGAGAGTGCAATGGGAAATGTCAATGGAGCCGAAGAGCTGGAGGATGAAGAAGATGACGAGGATCTCGACAGTGACGGCATGCCGTCTGCTGACCTCACCAAGATGACCAAGCGCCAAAGGGGCACCCTGGGCAACGATTTCTTGCAGCTTCCAATGGGTAAGTGTAGACACAGCTTTTATAGCAGTAATCATTGGCCTGGAGTAGTTTACCTAACCCGGAGCAGAACCCCAGGTCAAGAAACACCTAACCGCGGAAGAACGCGCCATGCGCCGTGCAGAAATGGCTCGGCGAAGGAAAAACCTAAGTGAGAAGCGTAACGAAGAAGAGAAGGTATGTAGGAAGTATCACTCTACATTAACGCACTGAGCGAAGTCGATTGCTAACACCAGAGGTTAGATGGATACGATTAACAGACTTTTGCGCAAGCAAGCCCCCAAACGACGTGGTCGGATCCCTGCTGCTGAAGCAGCCGAGGCGGCCTCTGCAGACCGAGAGATGCAAGAGCCTGAGAAACCAGATCCTACTATGATCAGATGGATCAGCAGTCGTGAGGGCAGCAAGCTCTGCGTACCAGAAGAATGGCTGGATGCGCCAGCGGGGCGCGTCCTTGGAGCCAACACCTGGCCTAGAAAACTCGTTGAAGAACTATGATTAACCAACGTGGGAGTTAGGCGTAAATGGAAAATGGGCGTATCTGGGAAAAGCCAATCACATATGGGGATCCTACTTGTACGGTAATCGGGATGATGATGTATCACTTTATGAGGACACGCGAGGCTTCCTCGGTTTATCATCTACTTGTGTATTAACCCATCAATATTCCCCCGTCTAGGGTGGAGTTTACATAGGAAATTAGACATGGATTGAATGTCTGAGTTGTCATGCTATAGAAATATAGAAATGAGCAGTAAAAGATGCTGGCGGGTATTTAATGGCGTATATTTAATGGCGTATATTTAATGGCGTGTATTGAGTAAATATTTTACAGTTGTTTTGGGAGATGACTGCCATTAGGCCTCTTGCTGCTCGACGGTTTATGATATCAGTCATTCAGATCCGATGTGGGATAACTTTCCATAGATCAGCTCTGAGATGCTATCACAGCTAGCCACCGACCTAGTGATGTGTCATTAAGGTTGAGATGGAACCATGCTTCATACGGATAAGTGCCCATCTACGCGGATATGACACCGTTTTCTCTCAAGAGATTCGTGGGGATGGAATTGAAACACCCAACCCCATTGCTAGGTGGGTTGGATAGTATCATGTCCTACTCAAGGGCATAATCCCGGCAGTGCATGCTGCCTGCCCCCTCTACTATCGAGGTAATCGGCTCATGGCTACTTCTGTGATCCAGCGTCTGACTTGACTCCCGTCTCTGACCCTCCCTTGACGCTGGTCATTGTGGACTGAGCGTCCTGAGGTTGTTGTTGTTCCCTGGTTTGGATTCTTGTCAAGCCCACCGATATGATTTGATTAGTCGAATGAAACGAAGCGAATATGGGTTGCGTGCATCAACAAAGCGACATACCGCTGGGGAGTTGTCTTGTCAACTTGTAATTCCTTCAGAGAAGGTTGGAAGGTGTAGTATCCTGGGAAATGCAACTGGTTAGTTAAAGGGTAGATAAAAACATGTCATTGAAAGCATACCTGTGAAGATGCCCACTCCAATAGCCACAAGCGCAGGAATATGGTTTCGACTCATTGCGAATCAAACCCCGAAGAATACAATGGGAGAAAGGAAAAAAAAAAAACGTTGGAAAAAAAAAAAAAAAGTTGTCCGGGAGAAAAAAAAAAAAAAAAAAAAAAAAAAAAAAAAACAGGAGCAATCGCCAAATAACCGCCATTTTCTAATTAAAATCCAATCAATTAAACAACTTTTCTTCCCGTCGCGTTCTCCCCCACAATTTCGACGCGTCTCCCGACAACTTCAACTATTCACTGGATTGGCCACCATTGTTAAACGGGGTTACAAACTTAATATAACTTTTTTTATTAGGTTAAGATATTTTTACTTGTGGAAAATAAATTATTGGTCTTTACCTGGGAGTTCTCTTTCCCTGTACAGTTTCGTTTTCCTCCGAAGTGATGGATCAATAAGGAGATGGGCCATTAGCGCCAAGGTTACCAATGGAATCATGGCGAGCACGAGGGTTTGTACCGGACTCAGATGAGGATGATGGGCTGGACAGTCAGGACAAAGTGACCCAGGATGTTGAGAGTAGTGATGACGAGCTGGGGAATCTCCCTAAGCTTGACCCGCTCGCTACAACTGGGATAGGTGCGGCAAAGGATGAGGCAAAAGAGGAAAACCAGCGAAGATTGGAAGATGCCAATGCGGGCCATGATGGAGCAGACATGTTGTTGCCATCTGAGAAGATATCCCAGGATGATACGGAGCTGGCAGGACACTCGGAGGACAATGAGGATGAGGACACTCCTGTGGGGAAGAAACAAGACACACGTCCGTCGCCGATCCTTTCAGGATCTAGTCCGCCATCAACTCCGCGCGCAAGGCAGCAGATAGATATTTGGGATATTCCCAGTTCTTCCCCGGACGAACTACAGCTGGTCGATCATTTTCCTCGCAGACAGGCGAGCCTCTCATCAAATGCACACATCAGTGACAAGCCACGGGAAGACAACGGAGACATGGAACTTTCCCCATTATCTTCGCCACTGTCCTCTCTACACTCTTTACGTTTGGATGAAGACGAAGGGAACACCCAAGAAGAACATGAGGATCCGCCACCGCAGGATAACCCAGGGGACTTGCTTCCCCCTTTCGAAATCCCGGAAGATGTTCTCCGAGAACTGTCCCAGCCAACACGAAGATCGCTACGACAGCGTAATCCCATCCAGCTACATCCCTATCTTCTGGAGGATGCGAAATATCAACGACTGATGAAAGCAAGGGGTGTCAAGCCAGTGCGCATTGCTCAATACCAGCAGGCATTACGCGCAGCAGCGGAGGCCCATGGCCAAAGTTTTGATAGCACTCTCCCCCCTTCAAGCAGTCCCGCGGCGGACTTCGAGTTCGATCCTCCATCTCCAGTCCAGGGACATCCCGCTCCGCAGAGGACTGATAGCCAAGATGGACGCCAACCGTACTCGCAGCACCCGCATCTTTCCGAGAGTGAATCGAGAAGCCCAAAGAGACGAAAGGTAGCAAAACCCGATGGCCGTCAACCTCTTTCCAGACCTCGGCCGAGAGTGGTTATACATCGTACATCCGCTGGGGACCCGGACAGTAACTCGATCTGGGATATACCCCCTAGTCCACCACGCTCGGGCAGTGTTTCTTCCCCACACACTCTCCAGAACCCTAACGTGTTCCGCTTTCCCCGCGGATTCACGCCGCCTACGCTTGACACACCCAGCACGGCCGCTAGATCGGAGACGAAGGATGGAGATAGTGTCATAGACGGGTCAGCTGCAGAGGTTGATGAAAAGTCTGCCGATGTCCAATCAGTGATGTCTTGGAGTCAGCCGAACTCTGACGTGGAAGCTGGAGAGGGGGTAGAGGAGGTAGTGGAAGACAATAGCGCTGTTCGCGAACTGCAACGTAAAATTAAAGGTGTTCTTCCTGCCTCCTGGTTGCGATTAGACCAACAAAGACATAAGGAGAAACAATTGAGCTCGACGCAGCGGGACCACGAGAAGCTTGCCAGATTAGAGAGTGCAAAGGGTGTCGCCAAGAAGATCACCAAGAAGAGTGATTCTGTGGCAATGTCAAGCTCAGACAGGCACTTGGCGTCACTTAGAGATCTTGCTGACTCCGAAGGAAGTGAAGATGATAGCAATGATCGCAACCAGGCGCGTCAGATACTGGCCAACTTGGTCGGATTCGATGATCCTTTCTCTAACGAGAACATCGGAGAAGATATCCCAGAAGACAATCGCATCGATTACATGTTTCCATCTGTGACTCGGGGTCATGCAGCCACAAAACGTCAAAGTCGAGCCAAGAAACGGCCGAGGTTGGACGGTGATGCCTCACGCATTGACGGATTCTCTAAGCGCCCGCGGCTGAAAAGACAAGCCAGGCTCACCGATCCTATGTACAAACGTGAGAGAAAGCGACCTTCAAGCAGCCTCCCTCGGCTTGGCATATTAGATGCCCCGGATGTTGCTAGTCGGCCTCGAAACCAGCAGCCGCATTTTCTCCGAATTGCGGCCCGAAAGGCACGGTCGCGGCGGGACTGTGGTAGACGAAGCCCATCTGGAAAGGTGTTCCAGCTGAGTTCAAGACTGGATACAGAAGATGCTAATACCTCATTGCGCGAATGGCGCACAGGGCGAATTCGACAGACGAAGCTGCCTAAGGCCAAAGCAAAGCACCCCGTACGACGGCCGTTAGTGGACGCGTCTGCAAACAAAAGGTTCAGCTCCCATGGTCGGGATCCATGGAGCAAAGCCAAAGCACGTCCTACTGCCGTTCAAATGCGCGCCCAGCCTGAAGAGCTGAACGATATGGGGAGCCAACCCTCAAACCCTGACCCTCTACCAAGCCCAGAACCGGAAGCTCATGAGCGTCCAACTGGCTTGGCGCATTTGGGCCGACAAGGACACAACTGGGTTGTACGGAGAAATGTTGTCGTTTCATCTTTGAAAAGAAATACCCCAAGGCCTGTTGGGGCGGTGATGGCGGATTCTAATATTCCAAAACCAACGCTTTCTCGAATGCCTCACTCACTACTTGGCCAGAGTCTCAAACAAGCGCAATTGCCAAAAGCCGTGGACCGCAACCTGGTGCTTAATCGCTTCCTTTCTGGCATGCCCGCAGTTGGAAAACAGCCGGGTAGACATATTCAAGAGTCAGACAACATGGATGATAGCCTCCCCAAAGAACCTGTTCAAATACGGCGCCATACGGCCAGGAAACGTGCGCCCAAAAGATTAGACGTCAATACCACTATGATTCAGATGCCACTTACCCTATCTCCCGATCCAGATCCAGAGCCTTCCGGAAATCTGAGTGGCGATGCACATTCTATGGAAGGTCTTGCACAAAGACTCAGCGGTTTTCAACGCTCATACTCCATAGACTTCAGCATCAGCCCTCTGACTCCTGGCACGTTTTTTCATGAAACAACGTTCATTGGCAGCGGGGAATTCAAGCGGTCGCTTGAAGTCGGCAAACGCGACCTTGACAAAGGCGCTGGCCTTTTGGAAATGCAGATCGGAAATCAATTTTTTAGCTGGGGTTCCTGGAATGATAGTGTGTCTTCAAACATTGGAATTGCTTTCGAAACTATGATCCAGGAGATTGAACTGAGTGACCATGCTCCCACAGATACAAACACTCAGCTTGGATGTGGACGCACTATATACCGGCGTCTGGTCAAATACGTCACAGAAACTTTGGCATTCGTCGATCCCATCGACAGGGTGGGCTTTGTAACAAGATCCCAAGGTCTCGTTTCCAGGATCAATGATGCTTTGGAAGCTATGGTGTCAACAATCCCATGGGGAACAGAGCGTTTAACTGAGATTGCATCTTACAATCTCGTGTTTGCCAACTTCACGTATCAAGTAGCTTGTCATGAGCTTGTCAGTGATAGCATAGCGGGTGAGGTTTTGGAATCCCTGAAGTCCGTTTCTGAGCGGCTTCTCGCTTTTATCTTGAACTCGTCTGGAGAGTCAGACCTACGAAAATTCACCAGAGGCAATGAACTGGAATCACAACGTGAGAAAGGGATCCGAGATGGCTGCACAATGGTTGAGGCCTTCGTCGTGCTTCGGCATGTATTGCGCAGCGCGGATAGACTTCAGGGATACTTTGAAAGCTTGATAGTGGAGGCATTGCTGCCAGCAGGTGACTTGAATGATACCATGGATATCAAAAGCCTTGAAAACGGGTGGGGTCGGCTGTTTGCGATATTACCGCTGTGTGAAATAGACAACCTTGGAATTGCTCGGGTTGGATCACGCTTCTCAGAGAGTCACGATAACTGGACGGCCGTTAAGCGTCTTATGGTCCCTGTCTTAGACAGCTATCAGCCCAACTCTTCAACCCCCATTTCCTACAACAACTATTGTCGAGTGCTGTTTCATCGATGCTTTCATCTCATAGAGGGTTGGGGATGGCGGGATTGCAAAATGATCCTAGATGTCCTGTATGATTTCTATGCCAAGAACACATTGTACAACCTGAAACAGGAGGATAACTACTCATCTCCGTCCTTCCTGGATGATCTTGACAGCAACCCTTCCCTCGAGGTCTTGCCTGGAGATCCTTGCTTCCATATCTTCTTGAAGATCATTGCGCGAGGCCTACGGTCTTTGTCCAAGAAATATGATAAAAAGAAAGTAAGGAACTTTGCCTGGCGTCTACTACCAAATCACGGCAAGGTTTATCCTAAGGAGAAGCCTATCCACCAAACAGATCTAGATGCTTTGAGAAACCATCATGATCTGCTCTGTACGTTGTATTATGCAGTTCCAGATGGATGCCGGCCTCGGTTAGCGGCAATAATCAACCTTGTGGATCCTGCTAATTCACATCGTGAAACCTGTAATATCAGTCTTCGTGCCTGGACCCGGCTTGTGCGCTTTCAATTATCGACAAAAGAGGACGTCACCGGGTTAGAGCCATTCGCTGCGTGGCATCATCACTTTGTCACCGAGTTTATTAAGCAGCACGCGCTGGCTCGAAGAGAGATTGAAGCCCAAAATACCGGGGACAACCAATTTTCCCACCAGGTGATTGAGCGAACGATATCGCAAAATCAAAGGCAAATCGAATCCCTTCTGAAAACGGCTGTCAATAGCCTAGAGAACGCTATTCAATTGTCCCCAACGCTAGATCATGCCTACAGGCTCGTCTCTCAATCGCCTATCAATGCACTATTGGGCTTGTTTAATCCAAAGGCTTCCCGTGTGAACGCTACGGTTTCAGAGGCTCTAGATATGGCCAATTCTTACGTTCGGAAGTGCAACTCTTCCGTAGTGGGATCAGCAAATCCGAACCCTTCAGCCCCGGTGGATGAGGACAGTCAAGAGTATGGGGATTGGACGGCCCTTGAGGCTATGTACGAGGATGAACTTGCCCCTGCAGCACAACCCCTAGGGATCGACTACCTGGAAAAGGAGCTTCACCCAGCAGTATCACGACTTGTGTCTAACTGTTTTGGTGAGGACCACTGCCCCGAAGACGAGATTCTCTTAAGCGTTGTGGATTGTTGGTCTTCCATTGCGCAAACACTCGTCAAGTATGGGTTGCGGCATTGGGATGGTTATCTTAGTCTTTACAACGGGGACTCTTGGGCAGCACTTCGTGTAACTGAACAAACCAGAAAGTTCACACCAAAGTTCTTGGCGAGCTGTATCGAAAAGGATGTTCGTTTCATATCCGACTGTAGACTGCAGGTTTATGGAATGTGGCTCTCAAGCTTAATGGAGCGGGTATCCATGTTAAAATTCCAGCACTCTTTAACAGAGGCGCTGCTGAATTGCGAGCCGGTCAATCCTCTACTTCAAAATCTTCCTTTTATCAAAGGCCAAAATGGTCGATATTCACTTACGCTAGAAGACCTCTGTCAATGCCGATTGTCACTTGTCTCATGTGTGCTGTCAAACATGCGCGAGCACCTGCAGGACCTTGAGGATGCAGCAAGTCGCTCACTGGGGAACACAAAGCATGAGTATCGTGAACTTATACAGAAGATGATGACATCGATGAAATCGAACTACCAAGAACTGGGCAGCAGCGCAACAGGTGCGCAAGGGGCTTATGTAGACTTTGTTCATCGTGTCGTGGGTTTTCTCCAACAACACACTAGGGACATTTGCCCCATCGACCCGTTCTTCACCGATCCCTCTTCATTTCCTCTGCCTTCGACCGATCCGACGTATATCGTGGCACGCATGAAGGGCTATGAACCAAAGCTCTCCTCCGAAAAGGTCGCAAAGACATTGATCATGTTCGTCCAAGGTATCTCGGAGCGAGCAGCGATAGATGGGCAGCAGGTGTACCTCGTCGACCAGCTGTATACATCCATGACTAATACTTATGAAGCGGGAGATGCTGCGAAGCCGACCCTGAGGGCAACATTGATGCAATGCGTGTTCCCAGCCTACCTCGAGATGGCGTTCAGTAATCCGGGCGCATGGCTTCTCAGTCGGCCTATCGTACAGACCATAACCCTCACCTTTAAGGAGCTGCTCTTCAACATCGATACAACCGACGCGAACTGCGTGGCATCGGTCATGGGCATCTTCTTCTGGGTCTTTGGATCGTCTTACAAAGCCTTATATTCTATAGTTGAAAACGCGAACCTGCTCAGAGAACCGGCAGTGGTGATCACCGCGACCGCATTTGTCGAGATGATTACGTCTACTCTACGAGTGGTAGATTACATTGACCGAGCTACAGACGCAGGCGAGAAACTGATCTCCCAAATCCACGCACTCCGGCAGGTTATTCTGGTTAGCATGTCTTTTCTACAGGATCAACTGCCGAGTGGTATAGAAGACATCACGGCTCCAGCTCATATTCTCGCAGACACAAGCACATCTATCAGCACACCAAATTTCTTCACCGAGGTCCGCCTCTCCGCAACCCGCGAGCTGCAAACATACATCAACGAAAGTTGGTCCCGACACCAGGACAAATACTACTTCACCCGTCGTGGCGGCCACCAGCCGCAGGAAATCGGCATTGAGCCCTCCGTGGCTGCGACTCTGGAAAATTCTCCCGCGGCAATCTTCGTCGAGACGGCCCAAGATTTCTTGAATACTTTGAACCTTCTTGATTCTTTCGATACTTCCATTTAATGTACGGTTATTATGAATGGTATCTTAGTGGGGGGCGCATATGGTATAACAAGCATGAACGGTGTTTAGGCTGCATGGTGCCAATGATTTTGAGATTATAATTAGACCACGGATGGCTGCATTCTTGTTTGATTGGATTGTTACTTGATTAGCAGATATCATGGATGAGATTAATGACCGGTTTATTGCCATTAACGCAACTGGCGGTGTGATATGCAAAAAAAAAAAAAAAAAAAAAAAAAAAAAAAAAAAAAAAAAAAAAAAGATTCCATTATACATGTAGCCTTAGTACCTAGTCAAGGTCATTACTGCGAAACGTCAAATCGTGTAAATGCCACCGTTATCAATCGTACATCGGGACAAGTGCCCCAGCAAGTAGAGAGTGAGTTATAGGAAAAGAATGCAAATAAACAGCTCATGAAAAATCCACATCATAATTCCATCTTGGGAATCCCCTCCCAAGCGAGAAAACATAATGTAACCCAGAAAAGACCAACGTCATGATATCCTCATGATATAGAAACCCATCCCGTGACGCCCTACCCCTTGATGCCGAGCAGCAATTTCAGCTACCTCTCCGACTGACCAACATCACCCTGCCCTTCCTGCTCATGGCCCTGCTGACTATGGCTCGAGCGCCGATGGAACGGATGCGGATGGAAACCGGAGAAGTGCAGGACTTTTCGCACCGCGCTAGCCACGCCCGATCGCCGTCTCGACTCGGGCGAGCCTGCCTCGCCGGATGCTTGTGCTTCTGGACTCTTGGGGATGGTGGCGTCGTCCTGGAGGACGACATTACTGACAGCCGGCTTGGGCGGCCATTGACCGTCGGATTTCCACCCTTGCACCATGGCCTTTGTGACGTCGGCCAGGTTGATCGGGACCGTGGGCGTGAGGCCTTGAATGACGATCTTGGAGTAGATGGACGGGTACATGGCCGGGGTAATAGACGCGCGGATAGGATTAGAGCCTGAGATAAGGGACGGCACAACAGGGACAAGAGGGTCCTCAGGGCCCTGGTGAGCTCTCGACGATGCCGTCGCCGTCGCGGCCACCGTAGCCGGCGCAGGAGCCGGCGTCGACGCGACCCCAGACGCAGTCGACAACTTCCTCTGCGCGGTCTCCGGCTCCGTGATGCCCGTCTCAGTCGACTCCTTCTGATCCTCCTCCATATGCACCGACGACGGCTCCACCGTGGCCTCCTCCTCGTCTTCCTCCGTCTCAGCAGCCGCAATCGCCAACGACGCATCCGTCCGATTCACCAACCCTTCCTCGCCCTCCGACCCATTCCCCGATCGCTCCTCCGCAAGCCGTCTCCTCCTCGCCACGATCTCCTCCCTCGACCGCGCCCCCGTCCACACATCCCGTCTCTCCACCCACGTCCTCAACCCTTCATTCCACCGCATCTCCTCCTCCATCTGTCTCCGTCTCTTCCGCCGCCGCTCCCCATCCCCATTCCCCAGCTCCTCAACCTCCACCTCCTCAATCGGCGACATCGGCTCCAGCTCCGAACCCGAACTATCAAACGCGCGAAGCCGCCACCCAGTAACATCTTGCTCAGGAAGTGGCGGGGTCGCTGACGCCGGCGCGCCATTATCGGCTGACGGATGAAACACCCAGTCATTGCGGACGATTTCACGAACATATAGTTTCGCCTCGCGAATCGCCGTATCGCGCGCTTCGGTCGTCATTATAATTATCTTTTAATTCTTTTTTCCCCCTTTCTTATAATATTAGTTTTGTTTTGTTTCGTTGGTAGGGAAAATCGTCGAAGGTGGGTTTGGTCATGTAGTTGGGGGGGGCGAGTTTTGGAATTTGGAGTTCTTTTTTTTTTTCTGCTTGTGAGGGGAAACTTGAGTTGTTGGCAATTTATTGAATTGGTGTTTTGGGCGTTGGTTAGGCGGTTTTTTTTTGTTTGTGGTGAGGGGGATGTCTTGGTTTTGGACTTTTTCCTTCTTTTCTTTTTCTTTTCTTTTTTTCCCTTCTCCCCTTGCTTTTCTTTTTTAAATTTGTTTGGTGGATTTGGAAAGATGGGTATTTATGTAAGTGGTTGAGTTGGATTCTGATAAAAAATGTTCGATGTCATCAAAAGATCCCGTCTGGGTCACTAAATTCAATTCATTTTATTTCACTTAAGGTTAAATTTCCATTTATTTCTTCACATAGCTGTATGCATTTTTATTGGTACAGTTTATCTGGATATCGCTAATACTATACAGAAAAAAAAATTCATTCCTTCCCAAAAAATAATAAATATAATACGCTGTTGAAAACACCGATCCGCCCTTTCTAAAGAATCGCCCCACCAGGTTCTGAATATGTGAGTTTTAGTCATGTCATGTCCGTACACGAGCGGCATCTACCGCTGGTTCCTCTGCGTTGGCAGGGGCGAATCCCCAACCGGGACTCTTCTTGCGTCGACCCTTGCGGTCGCCGTATTGTTCGTCGAATTTGCGGATGGCCGACAGAGACGTCATGTCTTCGCTGATGGACGCGCTGATCTCTTCCATTCCGCGCTCGAAATGCTTCCGTGTGAGCGTGCGTCGCTCCGGGTATTGGTAGGGTTCGTCGCCCTGGTGCTGGGCTGCGAGGTCGTTCTCCTCCCGGACGCAGGCCAGAGCGGCGGCGACGGACAGGTTCTTCAGGTCTGACCCGGAGTAGAGTTGGGTGCGGCGAGACAGTTCGGCGAGGTCGACGGAGCTGTCGAGTTGTTCGTCCTTCAGGTGGATCTTGAGGATCTCGAGACGGTCTTGTTCGAGGGGCAGGTCGACCAGAAGTCGCCGGGGCAGGCGGCGGAGAACCGCATCGTCGAGGTCGAATGGCCGGTTGGTGGCAACCATGATAAATGCGGACATCTCGTTCATCCCGTCCCATTCCCGCAGGAATTGGTTGATGAGTTCCCGGTGGGACGTGCGACTGCTGGCCCCCGTCCGGGAGCAGAGGATGGCGTCCGCTTCGTCGATGAACACGACGCAGGGACTGAGCTTCTTGGCCAGGGTGAAGATGGCCTTGACGTTCTTCTCTCCCTCGCCCACGTACATGTCGTAGACCTCGGAGCCGCTGACTTCGAGGACGGTAGCGCCACTCTCTCGCGCGACCGCCTTGGCCAGGAGAGTCTTACCGGTTCCCGGAGGCCCGTATAGGAGTAAGCCCGGGATCTTGTCGGTGGCAAGAACACCGTAGGTAAATGCTTCCGGGCGGATGAGGGAAAGGGATGTAAGTGTTTTGAGAGCATCGATGGTCTCCGGAGGGACTTGGACATCAGAAAATGTAGTACGGATGCTTTTGGCGTCTACCACGCCGCTGAGCAACTTCTTCTCGTAGGTATTGCAATCCTTGCGTAATGAACTCAGCAACTGCTCCCGGTCGTTGCCAGCCTCGGGCTCCTTTGCCTTAGGGGTCTTCTCTTTTAGCCAGGTATCCTTAATGCGGTCTGTTCTCTGCACCATCTGGAGGCCCTTCTGGATGTGCTGGAGACCGAACGGTTCATCGGGACCGAGACTGCCAAGCGCAAGCGTTGCAGCCCAGTGCACCTGGCTGTAAGGCCAATACCGTTCGTTGAGGCCCGATTCTTTCACGACGGACGCGTCCAGGGACCAAGAACGGGTGCCGAATATGCTGTCTTCGAGGCTTGATGAACTCTCATGCAGCCGTGTCCGGAGCATATCCTGCATGTGCCGAATATTGATCTCCAGCATGTACTTCTTTTGGTCTTCGGAGAAGATTTTCTTTGCTGATTCCAAACTCATGGCAGGGGTGATGACAAGCATCTGTGTGAATTGATCGTCGTAAGTGTGCAGCAGCTGCGGAGTATCCGAGTCGGTAGACTCCTCCGATGACGTCCCGACGAACAAAATTCGAGATCCATTGCTTCTCCGTTCTTGGATGGCTTTTTGCAATAGCTCCGAAAACTTTCCTCCTTCACGGGTAGACTGGATGTCCCCGTAATCCTGAACCTGCACGATAACATCCCGTGGAGATGTCTCCTTCTCCGAACCGGTAGACCCTGCAGACTCCGTCGACTGCCGTTTCGGGCCGCCCACGGAAGAGATAAGCTCATGGATAAGTTGAAGACGTCTGCTCTCTGGTCGGTCCGACGGTGCTGCTGCTGATGATGATGACGTCCCAACGGAGCCACCTGAGGGCAATGCGGCGGCAAATGCCTTTAATTCAAGTAAACTCGGCATAGAATTGATATCATCTCGGGAGGGTTCGAAAGTAATGATTTTCGTGCTCTTAGAAGTAGATTGAGAGTTATGTGGTGATGCCCGCGTGTCTATATCGTCGGCATCATCCTCGTCTGGCCCCAAATCTAATTCAAGAGTATATCCGGGACGATATACTTCGTAGCCAAGAGACCGAATGGACGTGGTTGTGCCGACGTCTGCTAGATCCTGCTCACTGCATAACTGTGCGATGTCTTGGGCGTTGAGTGTCACCACATCGGCGTCAAGTTCATGAGCCAATCTCTTCACAACCGCATCGAGGAACAATACACCATTGGGGCCTGGATAGTGAAGAACCAGATGAGACTTTTGCGCTCCAGGCTCTTTTGCGTACTTCGCAGGCGGAAGACGTAAGCCCGCCCTCGCAGATGCGCATAGCTCCTCCCACACTTCCTCTGTCAAAGCGTACCGCTCTCCAGTTTCGGGTAGTCCGCCTGGCGTGCTAGATTCCCCTTCGCCACTGCCACCGTGTGCCACGTCGGCATCGGCTTCCGTTACTTTTTCCGACTGCGACTTGCTAATGTTAAGTTGTTGCGGGGTTTGCGTAGCGGCCACGCCATCTCCTCGGTTGGCTACTATGTTGCGCTCGTAGAACCACGCTGGGACCGTTGGGGTAGTCCACTCCTTTGCAGGTTTCTTGTTTCTCAACGCCCGTCGCACGGCCGAACCATAAGGAGCTGAGTCCTTCTTCTCCGCTCGCTCGGCCGTTACGGGCGAAGCCTCCTTTCCGGGGACACTCTGTTCAGTATTTAAGGCCGGAATATCGCTCGCAATACTTCCGGGGGTAGATCCGCGTGCATCTTCAGGGTCGGAAGGTGTTGATGATTGCCATCTCCGGGAGAGATGAAATCGACGCGCAGGGGAGCCAAGTAGTGCGGGATAACGGCGATGAGCGATAAATCGACAGGGTCGTGCTAGAGAAGAAAGCAGCCTGCCTTGTTGCATTGACAGATACATCCGGGACACACGCTGCCACCGGAACCAAAAGATCAAGAAAGCTGCTGGTGGGGAAGAGATGAACCAAGTCAAGTTTGAATGCTTTGTTTTCTCCTCCTTTCGAGAGTTTGATATCACGTGTAATCAGGTGGGTCTGTTGGATGCAAACACAACTTACAAGTCACACTACTTTATTTCCATTGTTTTTCCATTTCTTTTTCTATTGGATTCTTACAGGGCAATTGATTTTCTCTATAGATTTCATCCTCATTCCGAGTACGCAATGCTCGTCTCGCATGTCTCATACCAAGGATACAATCTCAAATAGTTAATCCTGGTCCGTTTGATGTAATTTGTTATAGTTTATTTACCCCGGAGAGGGTCCTCAAATCAAATCCTTCGTGGGTCCAATTGTCAAGCTTTCCATAAGCTGAAGAATCCCCGACCAGGATCATACCATGTTTGTATCACACTTCACTTGAAATAAAAGACAGTCAAAACAAATTCACTACCAGACTATAATTTCTATCTCCATTGAAGTCACCTAGTGTCTGTATCTCGGCGGCTAGAAGATTTCTAGACCGTCACTTGATGTCGGTGTCACTCATGACCTTGTGTGGCTTACTACATGGGAATAGTACTGGCAGTCTCGGGACTCAAAGCATACCTTTATCATCGGCCCAAGAGACAAACGACCGCCCCTTAGCGTACAATGGCTGAACCTACGCTTGGATGCTGTGGGTAATTTGCGCATTCTCAACATCGGCATCTTGATTGTTGTCTCAGGAAGTACTGCCTGGGTGAATATTCCTGGGTTGCTTGTGACTTTATGCCCTTGCTACAGCGCAGGCGATTCCTGGGGTGGTGTCGCAAACAGAAAAAGTAGAAAGAATCCACGTCATCGTCAAACAAACAGTCTATTATAGCAGCTATATCTCTACCCAGTGACTAAGATGCCTCTAAACTGGCCGGCGAACGACAAGGTTATTCTTGAAGGTAGTAGTCAGGGCTACCATCACAACCTTCTTTTGTTCCTTCATAACCCAATCTTCCAATCTCAGCCGGGAACAAAGATCAGTATAATGGATCGCACAGGAGCTGGACAATCATCCACCGTGACGGTAACCCTCTCCAGCTCCTACGCCCTGGGAGAAAAGCTAAACCTAAACCGACGCAGTTTTTTCCAGGGCACTGTTCGATGAAACTTTGATAACCCTTGCCAAGTAGTTCGATAAAACTTACCAACGCCCTCCACCAATCCCATCTCTACCGGCACGTCCGCCTCGACTCGGAGGCGGTGGCAAACGGAGAGAGCTTCCCCCTTTATGGGAGCGAAAACTGCTGAAAGTTGACGAGGCATTGGTGCGTGGTGCCAGTTTTACTCTGTGACAAAGCTACATCCGATACTATGCCAACTGGAGACTATCAGGGGGACGATCCAAGATTGTACGGATATCAGCATTGCGCATCGGTTAAAAATGGCCATTGATTCGGACTGTACATGTATGCTTAACACAGGGCGCAGTGTGGCTTAGAAGAAGCCAGCTGTTTATTTTGAGCACAATTTTTCAGTCTTGCGGGACTCTGCGAGAAGAATGGGATTGCGGCTCAGGTTCAAGGTTCAGGATCAAAAAGAAAGTCAATACTGCTAGGCGAGCTCCGTGATTGTATGCCAGCTGTTCAAAGGAGTGCCCGGACAATCAGCTCTTTCTCAAAGGGGCTCAAAAGCCGAGCTGTTCGGTCCCAGTAGTCCGATACTCCGAGTCTAGTTGGATAAGCTTGTAGCCCTGGATAGCATCCCGCGATGTTATCGGGACATTATTGGTCTTCAGCTCGGAGGTGTTGACCAAAATTGCATAGTCTTTCTTTCCCGCGTCGTCTCGAAGCTTTCCAACCTCAAAGACTAGGTCTCAAGTATGTCCAGTTAGGGCAAATTTAAAGTTGCGGGAGCTTGGGATACAGGCCTACTACCTTTTACGGATGATCAAACAGCAGGTTGGAATATGAGTATCCGATATTTGACAGCGTGCATTGTTCAAAAGGCCCAAACTTGAATGAAGTGATCGCCAGCAAGGATCAGTTGCTGACCTTGATCCGGGGATCCGATATTCGGCCGGGCAACACCTGCAATGCGAATGAGTCCGGGTTAGAGTTTGGGATTTTCTTTGTCTCTTGTCCTGCAATGAAAACCATGGTTACACCATTATGCCCGGGGCTCATTGAGTCCTGGATGACACGCTTCCTCACTGGGAAGGAGACTTCAACGGTGCTGCATATTCCGCCCTGCAAGGTTTTGGCTGCAGGCTCAGGAGTCTTGGCTATGGATCTTAACCTGGGATGGTTTACAAGTTACGTTTTCAAAGGTAGTATGTGAGAAGAGATTTTCAGCGGAGAGAATGTTTATGCATTTTTATCATTTCATTTATTGATTGTTTTTCTTAACTAGGGTTATGTTTCGGGCAAGGGACCTATTTCTGCTTGAACAGTTAGCCAATCAATCCAGACCAAGATTTGGAAGCACAGTTCAAGTAAACAATGTATCTCAGACAAAATATACTGGCAAGTAGCAGACCAACCGGGAAAGGAAGGTCCGAATATCTCGTCAGGGGCGATTCGGAGATGATGAAGAAGAAAGGTATGGTTGTCATCCTCGATAGATGGGATTGGATATGTAGAATCAAGATGGGGAAAAGTTAATTCACTGACCTTAAAAAGAAAATGTGCAGATCAGCCGATATGACCTGATCTTTGTGTTGTTTAGTGTAGTTAGTGGTACGATTGATCGCCGTCAAAGATATCGCAAAAACTGTTGCTTATTGGTGGCATTGGAATGGACGGTGCAGTCACGACATGTGCTCAGACATTATAGCACAAAGCGACCAGGGGAATCGGTTGAACTAGGTGAAAACCTTGTTGACCCCGAACTTCTAGCAAAATAAGAAGATGAAGAGAGGAAAGGATGAGAAGGAACAAAAAAATTTTTCTCAAGCAGAAGAAAGAGAACGACAAAGAAATAGAAAGCAAAAAAGCAAAAAAGTTTTTCCCGCAGCGGATCTCACGTGAGAGAGTTACTCAAGACGGATAAGCGTCTTCTCGCATGATTCGCGATTGGTTTCGAGAATCAAGAAAAGCCTCAGGACTGGAAGCAGATCTCGCCATGAGCCTCTGACCCTTTTTCCTTTTTATCCTTTTTTTTTTTCTTTCTTCTCTTGATTTTAATTTGGGGAAGTTTTTTCCTTTTGTTCATTTTTATCGTTTGCCCTTTTTATTTGATTTTTATATATTAATATTTTTTGTTTCCCTTAAATTCTCAATTATTTCCGCTTTTCTTTTTTCTTTTTTCTTTTATTTTTTTTTTTCCCTCCCCCTTGTCCTTGTCCTTGTCCTTTTTTTTATTTTTATTGATATAATATTTTTTTGTTAAACCTCAAGTCTCCACCTGCGGTAGTTGAAGTTCAACTCCAAATTATAACCGTGTTTGGTTGATTTGCGGTCTTAAAGATTTGTGAGTGATTAAACTGGCGATCGCGCGACAGGTGCCCGTTCAACCAATTTCGTTGGTTCTTTTTAGCCCCTCCACACCTCCGACCTCCTCCCTAATCTATCTTTATTACCCGTGTTCTTCCCCTTCCCAATCTTTTGTTAACCCGACCGCCTCTCTCTGCTTCCTTACCCCCCCTCCTTCCTCTTCCCCCGAGATATATCGATATCAGTATCCGATAATCCAAGACAAAAAAAACTTTATTTTATTCGATATATTAATACTAATAATTATTTGACCATAGACCAATCTTGGTGGACAGAGAGAGGAAAAGAAAAAAAAAAAAAAACACAAATTAAGGCCGGGTTCAAAACCCATGTTCTCATACTAAGAAGTCAAGATTGCCCGTCAGCTGCGTCTTGGCCTCCGCTCCGAACGCTAAAAGCGGCCTGTTGTGCCCTCCACGTCAAGCGCGCTCTTCTTCTCGGACTTCATCAACAGCTGTCCGGCTTTGTAACAATCTTTAAGCCTCAAGTTCTCTCTCTTTCAATTTGTTTGATTTTTTTTTTTCCTCTTTAAATCCTTTTTCTTTTCCTCCTCATCCCTCTACCTACCCGTTTTTAGCGTTTGACGTTCCTTTTTATTTTTTGCTGTTCTTTTTTTTTTTTTTACCCTTTCCCTAAACTCTCGCCCTTCCTTCCGCTATTTCGGTACACTCCCCTTTCCACCCCCCCCTCAAAATTAGGAGTCCCGTTATCGGCGACTTCGTGATCTAGCGATGATGATGGCGCAACCATTTCCTGCCCATCAAGGGATCCCACAGCATCCCGGTATCCCCCCGGGCCACCCGTTGGCCCCGGGTCAACATCCCAATGCTCATCCCGGCGCCGGAATGGTACAACAGGTACATCCTGGTGTATCCGCCCCAGGAGGACCCCAGGTCACTCAAGTCACTCAAGGTGGACCTATGATGGGTGGAATGCCCCCGGGTGCTGGTACAACGGCCCCTGGGGGTCCGGTACAGGCTCATGCTCTCTCGCACTTGGGCCCGGCTCAAGCGCATTTGTTCCAACAGCCGCACTTCACAGCGCAAAATTGTATGTTCACCCGCTCCCGCCAGATCGTCATCTTGATTTATGGGTTTCCTTCTTTTCACCCCCCGTGACTTGATTGCTCACAACCATGTGTTACAGTTGCCAATAACCCCCAGCTCCTACACCAACAACAGCAACAAACTCTCCTTAGGCAGCGAATGATGTTCCAGCAACAGCAGCAGCAACAACAGCAACAACAACAGCATGGAGGGCTTCCTGTATCATTACCGAATGGATCTCAAGGCTTGAACACTCAAATGGCACTTATGCAAAATCCCGGAATGCGTCCGATGATCTCGCAGATGCAACTTCAGCAGATGCCCCACGGGCAGCCACAAAATATTCAGCATCCGCAACACTTCCTCGCTTTCCAGCAACAAGCCCAAGCCCAGGCTCAGCAAGTGCAACAGCCCACGACGCAACCGGGGCAGCAAACGCCCCAATCACGACCTGCCCCGCAGCCTCAGAGCGTGCACGATGCTCAAAGTGTCACCCCTCAGCCTCAGCCGCTACCACCACCTCACCAGGGCAGTGCCACCCCACAGCCGAATCCTCAACAGCAGCCACCCTCGTCGCAACCGCCGCCGCAGCAACCCGCAGCTCCCCAGCACACGCCCACGCCGAACCCGCCACCACAGCAGTTGCCCCAGTCTCAACAACCAGGTCAGCAGGGCCAGCAAGCTCAGCAGCAACAGCCACAGCAGCCGCAGCAACCACCTCAACCGCAACCACAACAGCCCCTAGCACAACCGCAGCCGCAGCCACAGCCGGGTCAACAAGGCCAACCACAAGGTCAACCGCAACAACAGGGCCAGCAACCGACGCCAATGTCAGCCGCCCATGAGGCTCATCTGAAGGCCCAACAACAGCAGCAGAATGTTTTGATGATGCAGCAGCGGTTAAGGAATGCGAGCGGCGCAGCAATATTGACCCTCAATTCATTCGCGGAAGGACTGAGTAACTTTTCGGTATGTGGCGATTCACGGTATATTAGTCACGAGGGCACTAACACTTCATAGAGCAAAGGGGAGGGCCCCGACTTGGCGTATTGGCAGTCCTTCGTGGACAAATTTTACTCCCCCTCTGGGGTCTTGCGACAGGAGGTATTTAATCCACAAGCAGGTGCCAAGCAGTTCGAGATTGCAACCCCTGCACTTGCCCGCTACTACTTCACACAATTCACGAGCGGGATCCGTCAAATTCAAATGATTGTCGAGGGCACGCGGGAGTCCAGTTCGCCGAATGGAGGTCACATTGTTGATAGCACCAAAACATCATTCATTTATTGGTTCACAAACGGCACGCAGGTTTGTGGATCTCTCCCGTTGTCGTAGACCGCTTCTGGCTAACTTGGATGCAGCTTTTTACAAATGGCACATTACGGGCACATTTTGACATGAACCACAAAATTGAGATGCTTGACATTGGTGTGACAAACCATACCGAGTATCTTCCACGCACGCAGTTGCAAGCATTGGAAACGCCTGTCATGGACCAGAAGCAAAGTCCCAAGGTGTCTAAGAATATGGGCAAGCGAGCTCAGCAGAAACAAGCGCAGCAGCCGGCTTTCACCTTGCCCGAGTCGATGGTCACCGCAAATGGCGTGCCGACAGCAGTCATGAGCTTCTTAGAAGTAGGTCTTTCGAGGATTATCTTGTGAATGATACTAATCAGTTGCGCTGGATAGGTAGCCGAAACAATATCTCAGATGCAGATGTTATTCCAATATTCTCAACAAAACCCTCAATTCACGCCTTCTGACGCGCTGCGGAGCCTCGTCAGTACCTTACAAACGCAGACCCCCAACCCCGGGTTTATGCCGGCTCCGATGAACCCGATGATGCAACCGGGCCAAAATCCAAGGGGCCCTAACTTCAACGGGCCCAACCAGTTTGCCTCTCCAGGGATGGCCCATCTCGGTCTTCCGGGCGCCCAGGGATCACCTCACCTGAGCGTGTCCGCGCAGCCCAGCCCGGCCCAAAGTCACCTTGCGGGACCACCAGGTATGATGCCCCAAGGGCAGGTGCAGCCCAATGTCGGTCAGGGTACCAGCGCCAGCGCCAGTCCCAACGTGAGCAACAAAAGACGCCGGGCGAGTACGGTCAAGATGGAGAATGATGACAGTGGTGGCCCGGAGATTAACGGCACAGCGGCCCCAGGACCCAAGACGGTCAAAGCCAGTCCCCGCGTGGGTGGGAAAAGACAGAAAGGCACCGCGAATTAGAGGAGTTTTTTTATTTATTCATTTTTTTACCCCATGGGCTTGTTTGCGCATTTGGCATTTCATTCGATCAAGAGACGGGGAACTGGCGTACCGTTTTTGGATACCTTTGCAAGGCTTTTTTTTTTTTTTTCTTTTCTTCTCTGCGTTTTATATCTGGGGATCTATGGTCTGTTGAACATATCGAGAATTGTCTTTATCGTTACTTTGCGCTTTGGTTTCCGGTTGATGAAGCTTTTGATGGACACAGAAGGCCGCTGACCGTTTCATTTTCCGAGATGTTATTTGGCTGGGATCGACTCTCCGCTTGACGCCTGACGGGGGAGATAGGGGGATATTTTCGCAGCCGAACCAGTCAGCATCCGGAAGGTTGAGACCATTCTCTTGATGAGTTGCAACAGGCATGTGTTTGTGTGTGTATGTGCTCTGTCTGCCTTCGTCCTATTGTGATCGGCTTGATTCGGAGTCTATATCTTGTGGCTTTACTGTGAGCGTCCCTGTTTTTGAGACGTTGAGCTCGATTCCCAATAGCGTTACCGAGTCTTTCTTCTGCCGTCGGATTCGCTCTATTGATATCCATGTCTTTCCATTGGCAATTGATGTGTCTGGCGTTGGGATTCTGTTCTTTGGAAATAATTTTCATGTCGCTCTTGTCTGCTGTACGTTGTTCTTTGCATACCGCCGATCTGGGAATGTACCTGAAGAGATAATGTAGTTATGCCTCTACTGATTGCTTACTTTTATTATTACTACTATTATTATTTCATGTTCTCCGTGTTCTAGCTAAATGATGAGTACCTAGGGTAAGGTTGAGTAAAGGTGGAGACGTTGATGTCGATCGCCGATCTGCCAATCTTATCGACAATTAAAACCATGACATATCGGTTCATGTCAGAGACAAAGCAGAAAATGTCAATCAGCATCGGCCGTTCTCCACAGGGTCGGTCAAAGTCGCATTGCCGTGGATGGCCGACAAACGCTTTTTATTAATCGATGATAACTTAAGAACACCCCCCCACTATTACCCCTCCACACGGTTTCCCCCGTACTTTTTTTTCTTCCTTTTTCTTTTTTTTCTATACCTGCCTTCCGTTGCCCTAACACAACACTGCATAACAGAAAAGGAATCAGAACAAGAACAAAACAATGTCTCACTCACACTCCCATGATGATGGTATCAGCCATTCTCACGATGACTTTGGCGGCCACGGTCACTCTCATGAGATTCTCGACGGTCCCGGCTCCTATATTAACCGCGAGATGCCCTTGATCGAAGGCCGTGACTGGAAGGACCGTGCCTTTACCATCGGCATTGGCGGGTACGTTTTCTTCTATATAGACTTGATTCACGTCGAAGACAAGCGAAAGTTATACTATACTATACTGATCCCAACTAATGATGTCCTAGACCCGTCGGATCCGGTAAAACAGCTCTCATGCTCGCATTGTGTCTTGCCCTTCGAGACGAATATAACATTGCAGCTGTCACCAATGACATTTTCACCCGGTACTTCCACACACACACATATATATA
>ML742193.1:0-57862 GCA_009193465.1 Aspergillus avenaceus
TACTTTATTCATTCCCTTTTTTTTTTTTTTTTTTTTTTTTTTTTTATTTTCTTTTTTTTTTTTTTTTTTTTTTTTTTTTTTTTTTTTTTACCTCTCCACAGCCACTGAAGATGAGTGGTCCTGGTGATGACCGGTAATTATTTATTCATTTATTTATCTTAAATTAAATTGTTTTGTTTTTTAATTTCCCCCCCTCTGTTTTACCACGCATGTGCTAATGTTCGGAGTTCTCATGCTAGATGGCGCGGAGGCCGTCCATTCGACCAAAATCGCCAAAGGCACTCCATGCACAGAACCATGAGCGCACACGGTAACCCTCGCGGTGGACAGGCCCAAAACCCCTCGAATAACTGGGGAGAGTCGCGTGATCAGTCTGGAACGGGCCCAGCCCAGGACCAACATGTCCCCGTGCGAGGATTCAATGCCGCGGAGGCAAAGGCAGCTCTTAAGAAAGGTATGTACTAGGGCTTGCGATTGCTCGAGTTCTTGTCAGACTAACGGTGCTTGCAATTTAGATCCAAGAGGTACGTCTTTCGCGCAATCGCGTCGTGATACACATCAATCACACGGGCGCTAACTTCCCTTCCAGAGCCGAAACCTTTCTTTTATAAACCCAACGGCAAGGACGTGAATCGCTCGGGCGGACCTTGGGGATCGAAGCGTACGTCACCCAGTTGAACTGAAGTCCCCGTCCCGCTGTCGCCATTCTAATCTCCATATTATATTACATTTATGACAGCGAACAACATGGCTAGTGGAAAGGATTTCTTTCTCGAGCTCCGGAAGCAAGTTACCTCTCTGCGACAGGGCGCTAATGTCGCCGGTGGTTGATCTCGATAATCAGCAGGGATGCATAGCCATGTTGGCATGATCACCAATGACCACCATAGAGACATATGCCCTTAAAAGAGAAAAAGAAAACCAAGAATTTCCTCTAGTCGCTGGCCGATTGAAGGTACTGTCTTCGCCCTTCTGGATTGAAATATGATCTGGTGTGGGTTTGGGCATAGAGAGAATCAGTACAATCTGCGGGGCGGTAATAGGAGCCAAAGAGCGCTCTCTGTGAGACTGTCCGATAGAACCGATGGGTCCAAATTCGAATCAAAGAATTCGCCATACTGTATCTCCCTCATGTGTGCATAACATAAATACCGGATACGTAGATATACAATTTCTGTAAAGAGATCCGCTGCGGTAGTATACAAGAGCATTACTAATGTACATGGGACAATTCGTGAAAAGGTAGTCGCCAACGCGCCCATGGCTACACCTTCTGCCACCCGTTAGGGCCCAGAATGCCGCCATCATCCTCTCGTGGGTCCAGGGTCCATTTCCTCAGGGCCCGGCTGGTGAGATCTGTGCGCCAGCCCGCTTCGAACATTTCGAGGCCAGCCCACCCGATCATAGCAGCATTATCAGTGCATAGATAAGGGGGCGGAGCTACAATATTGACATGCCCGAAACCGCGGACGTCAAGAAAAGAGCGTAGTACAGTCATAAGAAAGCGATTAGCCGCAACGCCTCCGCTGACCACTAGCGTCTTGACTTCTTCGCCCGGGCGCTGCTGGCGAAGTGTCTCCAGAGCAATAATGGTTCGAGAGGCGAGGTGTTCGAAACAAACACGCATTGCCTCGCGCGCTAGGTCAACACGTTCTTCGTGAGACATAGTTTGTCCGGATTTCTCCTTCTTGGCAACGATTCTGTTTACTGCACTAGCGATTGATGAGAAGCTGAATTCAAGTTGGCGAGTGTTGGCAAACGGCGTCGTAAGGGACCAGCCCCAGTGGGTTTCGCGTTTGACAACTTCGTCGCCCCGTCTCAACGGAGGGCAATAGTCGGCGTAGTCGTTGTTGCCGTTCGGAAAGGCGAACTGCTCCAGCATCTTGCCGTACATGGTGTTTTTCGCGTCCTGCAATAGAACGCTCGGGAGGATTTCTCTGGCCGATTTATCGAGCGATTCGCCGATTGCAATATCTGCACTGGAAGCCATGATTTCATGATTCGTCAGGGAAGATGAGTTCACAAGGATCGAATGCCCGCCCGAAACAAGGATAGAGAGGAAGGGAAACTCCGGGGCAACGGTGTGCGACGAAGAAGAGCTTCCTTGATTATGGTTTAAACACGAAACGAGACGGGGCGTGAAAAGGTGCGCTTGCATATGATGGACACCGACAAACGGAACCTGCCACGCGACAGAAAGAGCTTTCCCGGTATCCAAGCCGACAAAAAGATTGGCTCGCATACCAGGCCCTCTCGTCGCTGAGACGAAGTCGGGTTTGCAGCGTGCCCTGGAGCCATCTGCTAGGAATATTGATTTATATCCTCCAGCAGCCTCTGGGGCAAATGGGAGGTAGGCAAGCGCTTTGTCAACGAGTTTTGTGAGGTTTTCCTGATGTGATTCGAGGGTTACGATCGGATGGACGCCTCGGTATGCATTGGAATCCGCCGTCACATTCTCCAGAAAATGTATTTTGGCAGCATTGGTTGACTTGGTCTTTTCGATGATCGCCACAGAAGTATCGTCACTATCGAGCGCAACAGGTCAGTCATGAGACTGTACCTCGGAACATTTTCAGGTATCTCTCACCAGGATGTCTCGATAGCCAGGGTGAGTAGCCCACGACATCGAGAAATTGAGGTCCATCTTTTTACGCTCGGTAGGGTCTTGCGAAAAATCGCAATAGGAGCTCTCGGGTGTAACATTGGTAGAGATCAACGAGATGGAACACCGACTCGCAGCGGTGATTTACCGTTGCGGAAAAGACCCTGACATTGAAACCCGCACGGGCCACAAAAGCCCTGGAACATTGCCCTAATACAAAGAACTGGAAAGCTAGTAATCCATTTGATTGCGTTGTATATTCTACCTACTCTAGAAGCTGAAACACTCTTTCGCTTCGTATTAACCTTCCCTTTCACTTTTATGATTAATCTCAAGTTATCGTTCATACGTTGGGTAGCTTTGCAAAGCCCGAGTTGTTTCTTAAAATAGCACTTTACGTGTTTATATTGTTCACAGCCATAACGGTAATGGAGCGTAACGAGTGTAATTGGACTATCTCCAGGCTAAAGCTCACTCATGCTAAACTGTGGATCATGTCATCACGTCATAAAAATAATAGATCATATATACATAGATATTTCCGCATTTTCCCATTTTCCCATTAGAACGTTCATTCCAGTAAATTCGGACGTCCGACGCTCAGCGCCGACGGTCCTCCACAGGCTGTCCTGCAAATGTGCTGCAAGCTGATTGCCAATCCAGAGTCGGGGGCGGGTACGGACGCGAGAAGCATGTCTCGGTGGAAGACAAATCCGCGATACTCCGGGTGCTCCTCCCGCAGATCCTTCTGCAATTTGTGGTGTTTGTCAAGTATTATCGCTAAGAGTTCATTCGCGCACCGTCCACCGTCGCTCTTCGCGCGACAACTTGGTGTACGTACCGTAGTACTCCTCGGGGTTCTCAATAGGCGTCACGCAGTGGACGGTCGGCGTGCCTTTGAATTGAATCCGCTTGTTGACAGCGGTGGCGCCGGTGTTTGTTTGCTTCTTGAGGATGCTCTTGGAGGAACACGAATTGCTGTAATGATAGTTCGGTACCTGGAGAGACGAGAACCGAGCAGAACTTGGACTGGCAGCAGACGGAGAGATAGGCGTCCGGGGCAGAGGACCTGGGGACTTGAGAGACAATGAAGGCCGAGAGGCATTCTGCGCAGCAGAGATGCTCACGGTCAATTTGGGTCTTGCGACAGCACGAGCGGTGTACATTGTGGAGGTGAAGAGTAGAATAAAGCGTGAAGAAAGAACGGGGGGGAAACTTTAAAGTAATAGGGAAAAGGATTGACAAGCGCTAGTGAAAACTTCGGTCAACGAAGTTGAGGGCGTGTAAATGATACTATTATTGACGTAGTGCAGATCCAAAAATAGAGTATGCAAGAACAAATGTCGCGTTTGGACCAGCCAAACGAACCAAAAGACGAAAATAGAACAGAAAGGAGACTAAAAAAAGAAAGCTCAAACAAACGATGTCCCAAGAAATAGAAAGGGTTCAAAGACCGGGGGATAGTTGGGCGGCTATATAGTAACTGATTTTTGGGAAGTATGAGAGTATCCGTGGGTTGTCGATGGGCGGAACAGCGGCAGATGTGAGTCCCAGTAAGATGGTGGTCCACTAGCCAATGATCTCTTGCACGGTCCGCTTAAGCGCCAGCGAAATGCAGGTCGAAGCACTTGAGCACACCTCCGTCACACTTTAGACCGAAAATCTTTTGATGTGATAGACGAATAATATAATGGATTGTCACGTTGGTCGGTGGCGGGAGTATGGGGTATTTGCTAATCGAACTTTTCCATGTAATGGCGGGCAGTCTCTCAACTTTTAAATAACCACTCAAGAGAATGTCCTACAACAAAACCCTGCAAAGGAACTCCGTGTTTCGAAGTTTCACCTTTTTTTAACCATGAAAGGATCAAACAGATTGGGAATGTTGATTTAAATGGGATGGATGAAAGATAGTCATGGACATCACAAGCAATTCGCTTTATACTCTTTTTTTTTCTTATCTTTTCTTTTTCTTTTTCATAGTAAAGAAAAATGAAGAAAATTAAAATAAATTAAACAATAAAGAAAGAAAACATTATATCCTATTTTAGAACAACGCCGAAACCCGAAGCCCAACGGCATCTAAACCACGTCAACCGGGGCAGCATCTTTGTAATCCCTTATTTGATCGATATCGGAGTTTCTTTACAAAGCGGGACACCAACTTCTAGGCTCGATTTCCAACAATAGAGTTTCCAATGATAGTCTTTGATACTCCCTCCCTGCGTCACTATCACAAAATGTTATGCAGTGACACCTCACTTGAAGAGAGTAGTCACACAAAACCCTATATGACGCCATCATAGCTTCAACGTTGATACAATGTGGATTTGAAGACAAGTGGAGTATTACTGGAACGGGATCTCCACTGATTCTTTCCAAGTCCGTTCAAAATTAGATCGCAATGCATGGCTGTAGCTGATCACCGTCGGACGTCGACGAATTTCTCTCCAGGTACTGTACATTCCTTATGAGGTCAGCGGAGGTGTTCGCAGCATCTCTTTGCCACTGTCACGCATTGTGCTCATTGACACGAGCTGGCAACCAAAATATCTTTCAGTCAAGTGAGCGGCAAGGATATAAAGCCTTCAACATATACTATTTTTAGATATTTTTGTAGACACCCGTAAACAAAGCAACGGGTGCGCAGCAACTCATCGGGGCATATTTGCATATTTTTGAGTGAGTCATTTATATCAAGATATTATTTCTCATTGTATCGTTCAAGGTTCACTTCATCTTGTGACATTTTCTTTCCTGAAAAGCGGCATACAAGCATGGAAAATACCTCATGTGCTGGTTAATATATAGAGGTATGTATATAGTTCGTAAAGTTATTGAACTTGGGTAAGTTATTTGTCGCCAAAGTATACGGGAATGATTAACAGGGTCAGTTACCTTGCTCGTCATTTGTCCTCCATGGCGAATAGTCGTAACGAAGCACCTGACCAATATACAACTTAACAATCAATATTGTCTCGCTGGCCAAATTATGAGGAAATTTGGCCAAGAAAATAATATCTAAAAGTCATGTTTGACATTTGCCACCTATGGTATCCTGGAAATCTGTCGTAACGTTTAGGGTTACCATGATCGAAATAATTCTGCAAACTAGCACGCGACATTTTGTCGATGAGAATGGTCCACTAGACAAACAGACTTGCGCTAAATTTGGGAAAGATTATTCTAAATTTTCATCTAGAATTATTAATACTACACCGCAAAGAAAATAAAAAAAAAAAAAAGTCTGCCAGTGGTCCTTCGCGGCGTTTATACTGAGTAAAGGGATATATATATAGTATATATAGCGTCATGATGTTTGATCTTCAAATTGTGATATAATGCATTGAAGCAAGGGTAATGTACCTATTTGACAACTAGGAGTCGAGATGGCAGGATACTGGGAAGTAGTTGCCTTTACAGATGCAAATATTATGATGTAGTGTGGTTTAAGAGTGATCAGAATCATATAGTATTTACTGGTAGTATATTCCCGCTGCGACATGAACCTGAAAATGAACGCTATAATCCCATGCAATAGCCCTTTATGTTCATCTGCTAAAGTAGAATCCGAAGGCAATTTCTTTTTTCCCCCTAATATGCTATTTGAAATGCTTTTTATCACTGTTTACCTTTAATCTATCGAACTGCATCTTATGTTGACATCGTTTATCTACTCTATCAACGGAACCTGATCATGGCCAATTATCCGATCGAGGGTAAATTGAATTGCCGCCGAGAGCGTAATGGTCAACTCGGCGTGGAATCTAGACCACAACATTTCGCTAAGTTAGCAGTACCTTTTACTTAACAACTTAACCTTAAGCCAGCCATGTTCTCAATGCTGTAAGATCGATGGGTTGGAGATCCTTTACCCTAATAGGCAAAGTTAAACACCCTTCCCCGCATAATGCCAATAAATTCCTTCTCCCGTACTAAATTACTCAGAAAGGGTTGGTGTCTCCCTCAAAGGATGTTGTCACCCGTAAGATGCCGAACGAGATGTACTAAACCATTCTGCTCAACCGGTGAGACGGGGTCTCTTACGATTGTGGTGCTGGATGGGATGGCCTGGCAACAAAATCATACGGTTTTCCATTTGAGCGGGTACCGGTTTTCCACAGTTGTCAGAGGATGAATAGGTGGTTTCACTTGGTTAAATTGTGTACTCCAAGTTAAAAAATCTAGGAATAAGGTAACGAGGATATATGGTTGTACTGGCCCTGTTGCAACAGGACAATCGGACAAGAACCGAGTGCAAGTTGGGGGGTTGCAGGGACAAAACACGGAGAACGACCGGGCCACGGTCTGTTTAATGCCTCAGGCCACATGCCCAGCCTTACAGTTCAAAGCGGGATCCGTGCCTTGTTTCTCCAACCCTGGGACCCGCCTTTTCTTTTCCCCCCACCGAGAACGGAGGGCAGCTGTCGTCCATTTGTGGGAGATTTCATCGGGCCGAAATGGGGGGTTAATCGGTCTCAGCGTTAGATGTGTCATGTGAAATCATAAGCCAAATCAGCTCTGGCTGTATGGTCAGAGTCCTAGTATACTGGAATTCAGATCCCGACATGGACGACCTGGTATATAATAAATGGTTAAAATCTACTACTAAAGGGATGTCCTGGAAGTCGATCAGGTTCGAGCCGATTGGAGTTCATCTCTTATCTGCATCAACATCCTTGTTCAAGATTTTTCTTGAGTAGCTTCTGGAAATCTCGGAGGTTGCTGGAGGTCCAGGGGAGATCCGGTGCGGGCATCGAATCATCGCTGGGTAGACGTTCCGGAGTTTACCGTGGTGGCTCACCCAGTAGAAAAAAAACAAAACAAAAAAAAAAAACCACTCATGTTTTCTGTGTGCCTCGGAACCCTTTCCAAACAAGTCTGGTTGAAGTGCTACAAATTTGGTTCTGAATTGTGACAAGATATAGGGTGAACCCCGGAACCCATTGTTCATAAATATGATTTCATTAAAATAGTTGTTCTGTGTTTTGAGGACAAACGAGGCATTTAAACGGCCGTGAGGAGTAGATGCGGAGATAAGTTTTCACAGCATCGCCTCAGCTCCGAGAAAGACTTGGGACCGGGTAATTTAACACCATCCTAGGGGCGGTGTAAAAAACAGAGAGGTCAGCATGATCTGAGAGAGAAAATTTGTATTAAACTCATTATTTATTTTGTTTTATGCAGAAGTGTCAGCTGTTAGTCAGAAGGGCAATAAAGCATATTAACCGGCGTATCTGATCTTCAAGGAGGCGAATAATAAAATTTAATTAGGAAAAAGAAAACAAAAGGTAAAAATTTTTTTCCTGGTAGTACATAGGATGATAAAAAAAGTAATATTTCCCTTAAAAATTTAGAAAAACTTTTCTTTCATAAAAAGAAAACAATTTAAAAAAAAATAATATTAAAAATTATTTCCACCGCGGTCATTGTTCCTAATCCTAAATCCCCAGAACAGATCTTCTCACGTTTCTCCCCTCCCCATTTTTCTTAATTAATTTCCGTTCTCCACACACTTTCCCTTAACCCAACCCCTTCATAATCCCATTCTTTTCCCAGTTGGACATACCCTTGGGTTGATTGTCATTGTTGGTTCCTGTTCTTTTTTATTCAGGGATATTGCATCAATCATTGGATTTCATTCGTTTGATAATTCTAGATCACAATGCCTAGTGTCAAGGACACGGTGAAAGAGTCCTTGGTTGGCTCTAGTACAGACCAGACACAAACGTCACACCAGGCGAAGACGAACTTCCTCCGTCACGCTCGCAAGGATGAGACCAGTGGGGAGTTGTATATGACCGAAGATGATTTTGTCAATGCTATTGCCCCGAGACATGAGGACTATGTGAGTGTGCCAATTCCATTCTCCCTGTGCTCCGCAGCCCGATATCGCGATGGTGATGTGTCATCGTCATGGTGGGCGTTGTTTGACGATCATCAACAAAACGCTAATTGATCATCCGTCACCCCAATTTTAGCATAAAATCAAACGGGAACATTATGGTATCCTTTTCAAGGTCGCAGACCGTAAGCAAGCTGGAAAGCTCAGTCTCAGCGATTGGGCCACCTTCGAGAACCTCCTGTCCAAGCCCGATGCGGAATACGAGATTGCTTTCCGCCTGTTCGACACCGATGGAACTGGCACGGTAAAGTGGGACACTTTTAAGGACCTGTATAATGTAAATAAGAACAAGGACAGCATTCCTTTTGATTGGAACTCGGAATGGGCCTCCTTGTATACCGGCCGGACAAAAAGTCGTCATGACATGACCTATCCCCAATTCGCGCAGATGCTCCGAGGCTTGCAGGGTGAGCGCATTCGTCAAGCCTTCCACATCTTTGACAAGGACGGCGATGGTTACATCGAGCCGGAAGATTTCCAGCGCATCGTCCTCGAGACATCAAAACATAAGCTCTCGGATTATGTGTTGGAACACCTTCCCAGCTTGTGTAACATTTCCGCTGGCACCAAAATCTCCTATTCGACCGTCCGTGCCTTCCAGAATATTATGCGCGAAATGGACATGATTGATGTCATTGTTCGTGAGGCCACTCTGAAGAGTGACGACGGTAAGATCACTCGCGCCGACTTCCTGAACGAGGCCGCGCGCATCACCCGCTTCTCACTGTTTACCCCGATGGAAGCGGACATTCTCTTCCATTTTGCGGGCCTTGATGCGCCTTCCGGTAGATTATCCCAGAGGGACTTTGCAAAGGTCATCGATGCGTCATGGCGCATGCCCCTGGCGATTGCTGGACAAGCTGCTAGCACTGCGCATAAGGCGGCCGACAAGACCAAGTCGGTTTTGTACAGTGTACTGGAGTCTGTTCATCACTTTGCGCTGGGCAGTCTTGCGGGTGCCTTTGGTGCTTTCATGGTTTATCCCATTGACTTGGTGAAGACCCGTATGCAGAACCAAAGATCCTCCCGTGTCGGCGAGAGATTATATAACAACTCTTTGGACTGCGCCCGGAAGGTGATCCGCAACGAAGGTTTTACCGGCCTCTACTCCGGAGTGGTGCCTCAGTTGATTGGCGTTGCCCCCGAAAAAGCCATCAAATTGACGGTCAACGATTTAGTTCGTGGTCGATTTACTAACAAGGAGACGGGCAAGATTTGGTATCCTTATGAAATCCTGGCTGGTGGTACTGCAGGTGCATGTCAAGTGGTAAGTGGCGTGACATTTCAGCCAAAGTGAATATTTCGCTAACATTCGACCGCCTTTAGATCTTCACCAACCCCCTTGAAATTGTCAAGATCCGTCTGCAGGTGCAGGGTGAAATTGCAAAGAACGTCGAGGGTGCCCCCCGTCGCTCGGCTCTTTGGATTGTCAAGAACCTGGGTTTGGTGGGTCTGTACAAGGGAGCAAGTGCTTGCCTGCTTCGTGACGGTACGAGAACAACTGCCCTCGATGTTCTCTTAGGACATGTTTTGACTAACGTAATGGCGTCCTATAGTTCCCTTCTCGGCTATATACTTCCCCACCTACTCTCACCTCAAGTCCGACTTCTTTGGCGAGTCCCCAACTCATAAGCTCGGTGTGGTGCAGCTGCTTACAGCTGGTGCCATTGCCGGTATGCCTGCGGCCTACTTGACCACTCCCTGTGATGTTATCAAGACCCGTCTGCAGGTCGAAGCTCGTAAAGGTGACGTGAAGTACACTGGCTTGCGTCATTGTGCCCAGACCATCCTGAAAGACGAGGGTTTCAAGGCCTTCTTCAAGGGCGGCCCAGCCCGTATCGTTCGGTCATCCCCCCAGTTCGGTTTCACCCTTGCCTCATACGAACTGTTGCAGAAGTGGCTCCCAATGCCTGGTCACGAGGACGTCACCCCCAGCGGACAGATCGAGCCTGGAATGGGCTTGCAGAGCGCCAAGGCTCCTCTGCCGTACCTGAGGTCAAGAAACGCTCTGAAGCTGATCCTCGATCTCGACGAGAACATTGGCCGGGTCAAGATCCCCTCGGCGGAGAAATGGCCCAAGTTCTTGCAACCACCCAGCGCCAACTAAGCATGACCTTGTATTCGATAGCGATGATTCGGTTCCGTTTCTACTTTCGTTTGTCTTCAATTGGAAATACCTTTTGCTTTCACTTTTTTTTCAGCTATTTTATTTTGGGTACCGGGGCTTCTGATTCGAAGACTTTCATTGTCCGCACGCCGTACCGGAGCCAACCTTGCATTTGCACATTGTAACAAAAAGGAAATAGACCCAGAAGGGGGATAGAGAGATTATACTATTCCAAAATTGCATGATGTTCTAGATTTTTTGTTTGTTGTGGTCGTTGATTGGATACTAAGTTACTCTGCTGTGTTAGTTATATTGCACATTGATGCACGTGTGAACTAGCTATGCTTGTAATTTGGAAGCATACACGAGATGCTGGAAATTCCATTTTTACTGTAATCAACACAGATCGCACATACAGCAGATAGCAGTGCGCCAAGTACTGCAAATGACGTGGGTATCATAATATGTCATAAGAACCACACGGACCCTTATATATACATGGTGGGGATTCTAAGTAGTTAACTGAGAGTGCATTGGTGACTGTGCCTTGAGGATTGACTGAGCTGAGCGAAAAGCTCAGTTAGCTTTCAGCCATTTCACAGGCAATGGATAGAACCTGGTATCACCGGTGATGGACGGGAGTGTTGCGCAAGGGGACAGATATTAGTCTGCGGTATATACGTCCAGTTTCAAAAGAAATTTAGGTTCCGCTTCGAACGGCTCCCATCGGCGGGTTCTTGGTTTGCGTCTCCCTCAGCAGGAATCACAGGATCTTTCTCCCTTGTGCTTTCTACCGTTCGTTGCTCTTCGGCTTGGGCTTGCCGCTCTGCTTCCTCTTTCTTCGACTTCCGATGCCACAACGAATCTTCCTCTTCAATCTCCCGCAGAACTATTGAAGAGGACAGAGTCAGTTCAAGAGTTATACGAGAGGTTCTGCGTCAAGAAAAGATGGATACTAACTTTCTTCCCATTCCCTCTCCTTGGCTTGATCTCCCGTGCCTAACAACCTTTCGACGTCTACTTTCTCCCCATTCTTAACCCTCTGGATTACCTCCCGCAAAAGTGTAATTTTGGCATCGGTGGACCGTGTGTATGCCGCATATTCATTCTTCAGTGCGATCATGCGAATGGCTTGGGAACCGATCAGGATGAAAATGATGATATAAAAACTGGCGGGGTTCCATTCTTTTGATTTCGCTGACCGAGTGTCTTGGGATCCACGGTTCCGCAGGAATTTAGGGATAAAGGAATTCCAGACTGAGGCTTGTGCTAAACGTGGGACTTTGGAAGTGGACTGAAAGCGGCATTGGAGGGGAGATTGGAGGTGGAGACGCCCGGATAAGCGACAAGTAGCTAGTGTACCCCTGAGGGATTGAACGGAAAGCCTTGAGACCGACATGGTGGAGGAGAATTTAGTGTCTTGCGGAATTGCGATGGAAAGTCCAATGTGAATCTAGATGTCTTTTCAACTGCTTCAAAAAGGTTCCCATCGGAGGGTCGGAGGTCTTGGCATGGCTATTCCGCTATAGGACTAGTGGGTAGGGTGGTTGCTACGACAACATTCAATGGCTTGGCTTACGGCAAGCGATAACCATCTTGGAGACAAGCCACACAAGCGACTGTAACGTTGACGTTGAACGAGCATCGCGGATGGCTGACACTAACTTTTCACCTCTCTAATCAATCATATTGCTATACCAATGGCGGTCACCACGTTACTCCCCGATTCTTCTGTCGAATCGGTGAAGCTGGCCGTCCGTTCTACGTCAACATGTTCCAACGCTACCGTGTTGGCCCTCCAAACCCTTTTCCGCGGTGCATCGAAAGCCTTACCGGACGATAGATCAACAACAAAGAGAACGGCCAGAAACACAAAGACATCGACCACGTCAACCACAGCCAGTCGAGCCAAATCGACCCGAGGGACGAAGGCCTCCGCGCAGGAGACAGCGATAAACACGGTTGCAGAGAAAGACGCCGCCCGCTTGTCACTACAAGAAAGGCTGGTGCTTGCCACGGATGTTTTTAATACCACCTTGAAGACCCTCTCAGACGCATCAAAACTGAGTACAAAACGCGACGATGCACGAATGCGGACCGCGCCTCACTCCCCCTCATCGAGTCGAGTCGCGAAAAAGACGCAAGTGTCACATGAGACGCAAGGATTAGCGGGGTTGGAGGCTGGTATGGTTGCTGTGGCCGAATGCGCAAGTATGGCTTTGTCCTCGTTAAGATCCTTGAAGAATGAACAAAGCGGGCAGGACGACGTGAGCTTGAACCTGCAGATGGAGCAGGGTGCTGGTGTCTTGGCAGGGAGATACCTGTCATTGGGCCTCAACGACATGGCATACAGAGAATTAAGAGGCCTAAGACGGAGATTACAGCAACATTTCGACAATCAAGCTACAGCACGAAAGTCAACGAGCAACAAGAGGATCGAGACTCAGGAGGAGGAAATCACTAAAGAACGCATGTCGGATTTGCTCACATTCACCAATATACCTCAATCGGGGCCACAGTTAAGCTTATTAGTTTCGTTCCAATCCAATGCTCTTCGACTCATCGCGTCGGAGAAGAAGCCTCCAACCGTCCAGAAAATCGCGTCGTCACTGCAACTGTCGGACCCCAGCAGTCCGGCGAATGTGATCATGGAAGCTGTTGATTCAGGGGCCCTCCCCAAGGATAAAGCAGCAATCCAGCTTCAACTTCTCTCTAATACCGTTCTGTCCCTATCTGGAGCTCACACGACATCTACTACAACAAAAGACCGCCTGAAGCCGATCACCTCGCTCAATCTACAATTGCTTTCGCTCGAAATTCGCTGCATGAGTTGGAAACTCTCGGGCCATATCTGCGATGAGGGAAAGGAGATGTGGGATCCTTTATCGCGTTATGTCGCGAACTTTTCCTACCTTAATAAAGGTATTGAGAAAAGCGAGTTCGCGTCTGTATACAAAACCATTGTTCGCATACAGGGCGCCGTTGCCAATACACAAAAGAGCTCGACAGCCAATGCGCGAGATAACATTATGGTTGCGAGGATCGCGATCACGCTGGGCCATCTTGCTCAAGAGGCCGGGTGCTTTGAGGAAGCTTTGAAGCTTTTCACCGAGACTCTTACCCCACTCACTAGCGGACAGTCCCTGGCCCTCGCCACGGTTCGTTGCAAGATCGCTTGTCTGCATTTGCAAGCAAGCCAGGCGTCCCGATCACCTTTGACCGCCATTGCTACTGTTGTTTCTGAAGCAACATCTTCACTGAGCTTACCACTCAAGGGAAGTCTCAATGATCTCGATGAACTGCTTGTAGAAGCTGCAAAACTGAAAAAGCTCGCAATGGCCACGTTCGGAGATATCGCGACTAAGGGCAAGAAGGATGGGCAGGAAGTTTCCACTCGAATCTATCAATACCTTCCGGCTTTTTTGAGGTTCTTACGTCGCTACATCGGACGGCAGCCTTCGGAGGAGCAATCTGAAGAGAAGGAATCATTTATGAACCGAATCAAGGCGTGTAGGAGCATTGTTCTGTCAGCTGTAGACTCTGCTTTGGCCGTTGGGAAATTGTCAATTACCTCAGAACAGCCTTCATGGGAAGATAATCTCCCAGCCCTGACGGACTGTCAGCGCCTTTTGACTGCTATCGATGTTACAGACGAAGAGCTGGACTCACCCGCAATCGAGCAAATTGGCATGACATTCGTGAGACTTTCCAATCTTTTTTGGTCACGGTATCTCAAAGAAAAGGAGCGCGGAAAAGGATATCGCGAACTTGTGCCTTTGGTCAAACACTCCGCCAATTTACTCTCTAGTTGTACTCCGGAACAGCGCAATACGGGGTTTGCTGCTCTGAAGTTTGAAAGACTCGCCTATTTGTTCATTGAAGGTAATCTAGCAACGGAAGCAGAACATGCATTTTGCCAGTCCATCCAAGAGCATATCGCAACTGGCATTCTTGACGAAATGGTCAATAGCCCAAACTTTCCTCATCGTATCTCCCAAGATCCAAAGGGCTGTGGCTTTATGCTTGGTCGGGTGATCTCTGCGTACTTGAAGTTAAAGCTACGGAATAGGAAGTCTAGGTCCCAAGGTGTGTTCGACGACGAGAGCCTATCGCTCCCGCAGCGAGGCCACATCCTGGAATGGCAGTTAGGTGCCTTGGGCGAATTGCATGCGCACGCTTATAATGATGAAATGTTCCGATCGCACATGAGTGCGCTTGTGTCTACACTTCTCGACATGTATACCCCTGGTACTCACCCTGTCCGCCGTTTGCGGGTCATTTTGGGCGGGCTGCGTACCTCATTAGAACGTCCTAACTGTTTGGAATCTTCAATGCTACAGGGTCTCCTTCAGGAAGGGTTAGCCACCCCATACACAGGGCATGGGGAGGATGACATGTTAGCAACCTTGACGGACCACCTGAAAACTTCTGTTCGTCTCAATGTTGGACTCATTCGAGGTGACTTGCAAGCCGAAGACTTGAGCCACATTGTTTCGTCATGGACTGTTATGATGCAGCACTGTATCGATACTGCGTCGCTTACTCAGTACATTGGCGACGTCGAACATTTTATCCTCCAACTGAAGGCAGTGGTAGACTACACCGAGATTCATGGGCTCTGGAAGCTCCAGCTCTCGACACTGGAGTTGGTCTTGCGCGTGACGGAGCTCCAGGATGGAGGAGACTTTTCGGAAGCCATAATTGTTCTTTCACGGTTGGTGCAGCAGTATTGTCGACTAGGGTATTGCAAAAAGGCTGGGGATCTTCTTGCTCAAGCAGAACAGTATGTCAGCTCCAAGAATCATAACATATCATGCTTGGCTACTCTGTCACATAGACTGGCACAGGTATCGTATTTCTTGGAAACCGGGGACATCAACAAGGCCTCAAACACCCTCGCAGAAGCGAGAGCTGTTTACGAGAAAAACCAAAAACGGCAAGATTTGAATGCTTGTTCTGTCATGTCCAAGATAGCTTGGGAAAGGCTGGTGGCGGATGCAGCGTTTATGAGCTCGCAGCTGTCTTTTGCGCAAGGCGCCATTAAGGATGCTCTGTTCTTTGCGAAATTAACTGTTCGGTTGAACTGTAGGATCTGGGCCAAGGTTGAAAAAATCGCCCAAAAGAAGCAAGAGAAATCTGGGGCTGCAGCGGAAAATTCTGACCTTGACTCGGTCGTTGAGACCATGGCCAAACTGGATGTATCGCAGGTCAATCCTACATCTACGTCGGCCTACACACAAGGCGCACCATTCTGGCCTCACATTGGATCGCATCACACGTCTCTTCTCAACCTCGCTAGCCTGTCTGCGCACCATGGTCTCTTCCAAGACGCTATATACTACGGTGAACAAGCGTTAAAGATCAACAAGACACTGAACGCGCCCGCTCGTCTGGTCAACTCTCAGGCCCAGCTTGGGTCACACTGGATTCTCGGCGGGCATATTCCCAAGGGACAAGAACTGTTGTCAGCGGCCGAGACTTTGGCTAAGCAGTTGGAGAGCAGTGTCGAGCTAGCCTCGCTACAAATGGGCCTGGCCTCGCTTTATCGGGTTCAAGGTTATCATCAGGAAGAGCTCCAGGCTCTGATGGAGGCGGACAAAGTCATGACTGATTGTTTGTCCTCTGAGGTGTCTGAGGCGTCCTCGGTGTCCTCAGGCGTCCCCGAACTAGAAGATGGAATGGAAAGTCTTCGGATTCGCCCAAGTAGCAGAAGAGCAAAACAACCTGCTCCAACCACGCGGAGGACGCGTGCCACTACATCGACTAGGAAAGCAACAAAGGCCTCTACTCTAACTGCTGCTGATGCAGCTGTGGTTGATTCGAAGTCCATCCTGGATTTGCGCAGTGATATTCTCCGGCAACAAGCTGCCTGCTCCCGGTCACTGCGCGATTTCGACAACGCTGCATGCCTTCTCAACGCTGCGCGGAAGTATGCTACGTCCCGGGACAGCCAAATATCGTTGAACATCGGAGAAAGCGAGCATTTCCTTGCAGACGCCATTCGCCATTTTGCATCGCACGCAGTATACTGCGTCCTTCCCGAATCGACCATCTCCCTTCCGTCCTTGCAGTCTCCAAGCAAAGTTTCCCTGACAGGCGCTTCCAGCAAATCATCAACATCCCGCAAACCGAGAGCGCCTGCTAGGAGTACCCGGTCTCGGGCCCAGGCAGCCAGCGAGGACTTTGCTGTGATGCTCTCCAAAGCCGGTGACAGCCTCACTAATGTCTTTTCTACGGCTACTACTTTGGGGTCGACCTTGGATAGTCATACTGCCTCTCGCCTTATGAGTCGGATTTCTATGCTTTCCCATGCTACCGCTACCGAGAGCCCAATGACTTGGTCCCAGCCTCCGGCGACTGTAAATGGTATGTGTACAGATCCGTTTTGATAATTATTGCTAACTTGGCCAGAAATTGGGCGCATTGGTGCATTTGCCCGGGAGCATATTGCCATCAGCATTGACAAACAGCTGGCAGACTATGCCGACCCTCTTGTCTGGCCGACTCCGGCGGCCATGCCCTCAGAATCCGAGGCGCTGTGCAGCTCTACCTTTGCTAAAGAATATATAGACATCCTCCCAGAGAACTGGAATGTCCTCTCTCTGTCTTTGAGCGCAGACCGCAGCGAATTCATCATCTCACGGTTACACCAAGGCCGCTCGCCATTCCTCCTGCGGCTCCCTCTCAAGCGTGGCAACACAGAGGACGAAGAGGAAGAGCAGTTTACCTTCGAAGATGGAAGGGAGGAGATGCAAGAGCTCATCAAGTTGGCCAATGAAAGCGCACACGCCGCTAAAGCTCAGACTGATCGGCAGTCCAAAAAGGACTGGTGGAGGAACCGCGAAGAGCTCGACCGACGCATGGAAAACCTGTTGCAGAACGTGGAAAATGTTTGGTTCGGAGGGTTCCGTGGCATCTTTTCCCCGTTACCGCATGACAAGACATCCTTGGGACGATTCGCCAGTATGTTCCAGAACATCCTCGATAAGCACCTGCCATCACGGCAGAAGGGCGGACGAGTCGAGGGACCGCGGTTAACGCTGCACCCGAATGTCCTGGAGCTCTTTGTCGGGATTGAAGATTTGGAAGACCAGGAAGATCCCGAAGAGACTTTGATGGATCTTTTGTATTTTGTGGTCGACATTCTGCAATTCCAGGGCGAGCGCAACGCTTATGATGAGATCGACTTCGATATGATGGTGGTCGAAACCCTTGATGCGGTGAGGGTTTACCATGAGTCAGTCCGCAACCATCGGGACAAGCTATCGGCGAACCACACGGTTCTGGTTCTGGACAAGTCGCTGCATTTGTTCCCCTGGGAATCTCTTCCCTGTCTGCAGGGATTCCCCGTGTGTCGCGTGCCGTCGCTGGAGTGTCTTCGCGATCGGGTTTTGCAATTCCAGAATGAGCATGTCGTCAGCGAAAAGGGCTGGGGTATTGATCGAAGGAGCGGTACTTATATTCTCAACCCCACCGGGGACCTCCAGACAACTCAATCGACTTTCGAGAAAGACCTTTCCCGTTTGCCGGAATGGACAGGAATTTCTCGGCGGGAGCCGACAGAAGACGAGTTCAAGAACGGCCTCGAGTCGACGCGCCTCTTCCTTTACTTCGGCCACGGTAGTGGTGCGCAGTATATCCGAGGTCGCACGGTGAAGCGTTTGGATCGGTGCGCGGTCACCTTCCTCATGGGCTGCAGCAGCGGCGCCTTGACAGAGGCGGGCGAGTACGAGCCTTACGGCACGCCGATGAACTACCTCCAAGCGGGCAGTCCTGCCTTGGTGGCTACGCTGTGGGATGTCACGGATAAGGATATCGACCGGTTCGCCCAGTCGACGTTTGATCAATGGGGGCTTTTCCGCGAGGTGGATTCAGGGGTGACGCTGGGTGAAGCGGTTTCGCGATCGCGCAGTGCTTGTGTGTTGAAGTATTTGAACGGAGCGGCGCCGGTGATTTATGGCATTCCGTCGGTGTTCCTGCATAATGTATAGACTTGATTTTGCTTTGATTTTGCTGGATTGGAGTTTTGGTGGGTTGTTAGCGTCATTGCAGGGTTAGAGTAATTATTGCATTATATCACATTGAAAGGTTATAAATCATTCCCAAAAGAGCAAATAAATCCCGGCGGAGTTAAGAACTGGACAAACGTGATGAGGGGATTAGTGGGGTTAACAAAGCCCCTCATCTTCCCCTCATGATCCACTAATTATTTATCTTCTTCTTTCTCTTTCCCCCATCTAGTTCAACCAAACAACCATCCACAACCACCACAGACCAACCCATAGAAATCAAAATGTCCATCACAACAAAAGCAACCATTGCCTCCTTCGGCGGCAAACTGCTGAAACTCAGCCATGCCGCCACCTCCACCCGCTGCGAAATGTCCTTCAACCTCTACCTGCCTCCGCAGGCCGTCCAAAACACGACCCAGAAGATCCCCGTGTTAATCTACCTCTCCGGTTTAACTTGTACCGCCGACAATTGCTCCGAGAAGGGATTCTTCCAGCACGCCGCGAGCAAGAAGGGCATTGCAGTGCTTTATCCGGATACTAGTCCGCGTACGTCTATAATCCCATTAACATTACAAATATGAATATCATTGTCAATGACATGCCAACAAAACCTTGATATATACATGAAATGAATGCTAATGAAATCCATAATGAAAAGGCGGCCTAAACATCCAAGGCGAGAACGACGCCTGGGACTTTGGCACCGGAGCCGGATTCTACGTTGATGCGACCAAGGAGCCGTACAACGGCGGCTATAATATGTACACGTATGTCACGGAGGAACTGCCCAAGACTGTGTTCGGAGCGTTTCCGCAGCTCGATCAGGAGAGGGTTAGTATCACTGGACATAGTATGGGAGGGCATGGGGCTTTGACTTTGGTTTGTCTTTCTTTCTTTGTTTTTTTTTTTTAGGTCAATATGTTGGGGTTGGAACTGGATTATTGGAGGGATTCAAGGGCTAATAGAATTTGGTAGTTCCTTCGCAACCCGGGAAAATACAAATCCGTCTCTGCCTTCGCGCCCATCTCGAACCCTATCAACTGTCCCTGGGGCCAGAAGGCCTTTACCGGCTACTTTGGCGATAACCAGGAGAAATGGAAGGAGCATGATGCCACTGAACTGGTTAAGAAGTGGAGCGGGCGGTTGGATGTGCTTATTGATGTTGTATGTCTTTATCCTTACAGACAACATCCGTATCTATGTACTACATACTAATGATATTCAAGGGAACCGGCGACAACTTCTACAAACAGGGCCAGCTCCTCCCCGAGAACTTCGAAAAGGCGGCCAAGGACGCCGGCGTCGAGGGCCTGACCGTCCGGTACCAGCCGGACTACGATCACAGTTATTATACTATGGCGACGTTCTCGGATGACCATGTCGAGCATGCGGCGAAGTATTTGTTTGCATAGTGGGTTTTCATCTCTTATTTAAGTCTGTCGTGATGCTGTGACTGTTGTACTTTGAATGAAATGATGATTGAGGGTATTGTCTGATGTTGGAACTTGGCAGCGTGTATGATCGGCCGGTGAAATCGATTCTATAGCATATCAATGACTATAATATACCAAGTATAGACTAATAGGAAGTAAGGACATAACTCGGTAAAGAGTCGGACCCGACTCGGTCAATGTCGGATCCGGACTACCAATCTACGGGGTAAAGACAGAACCCAACCTTTAGAAAACCCTCCAAGTTGAAACAAAGTTAACAAATAAAATCTACTCTATCAATATCATCAAACCCAGAACAAAAAACAAAGAAACAATACACCAACACACAGCCCATCCCACCCCATACCCTATCCTCTAGACCATGATAACCAAGTTATAATAATAGATAGTAGATAGATTACTCCCCCCGAGCAGACCCAGTAATCCCCGAAGCAAGCGTAGAAGCCTGAAGAGCCTGAAGAGAATGAACCCTCTCCAAAACCCGCAAGTGCTCCTTCTTCAGCGCCTCAAAGCTCTCATCGAGCTGCTTGTGCCACGGGTACAGCACGAAAACTTGGAATCCGAGCGCGGAACTCGCGACCAGGAAGTTGGTTAGGGAGATTCCTCTGGTTATTATCATTTTCTTTTCTTCTTTTCTTCTTTTATTTCTTGGTTCTTGGTTCTGTGAAGATGGGGAGAGGGGTTAGTTTTGGCTTTATTTGGGGTGAGTGGATTTACCTTGTATGGGGTGTTCTTGTCTTGGTCTGGTTTAAGGAGTGTAGAGTTGGTTATGGATTTGTTGGTTAAAGGAGTGTAGAGTGGAGTGGAGATTGAGTTGGATGAAAGAGAGAAAGAGAGAAAGAGTAATGTAAGAGTGTAGGGGTTATGTAGTCTGATTGATAACGAGTGGGTCAATGACCACTAGGCAATATGAGAACATACTAGTCCGTTTGGTTCAATTAGGTTAGTACACAGTAGATTAGGTAGTTGTAGTGACACATGTGAATGCTTACTACGTTGGGCCTATAGTCCTAGTACACGAGCTAAGTACGAATAAACATACGCTCAAACCCTATCACCTGCCACTTCCCCGTCGCCGTATCCACCGTCATATTCGAATGCTTCACCTGTCCGCTTTGGAAGTATCCCGCTTCCACTTGCCCCCCGCCCACTGGTCGGGCTAAATGGCTGTCCCCGTGCACCACGGTAAAATTGGCAAGCGGAATCTCCCAGTTGTTCCGCGTGGCCACAGTAGGACATCCTGTCCGGTCAGCTGGGTCTAGATATTAGAATATGAACATACCAAAGTATCGTGCCTCCGCCTGGTCCTGTCGGAGACGCAGCTCAAAGTACCCGCGGTAGTATCCCTCGGTCCACTTGAGATCCGGATTGTGTGCATATGTAGCTGCAACCTGCTCTCCCGCGCAGATGCTGCTGCCGTATCCGGTGCTGCTCACGGCGGTGCCTGCGAACTCGACGCCAATCGCACCGGCACCAGTTTTGCTGTCATACTCCTTCTCGCCCAGCCAAACGAGGTCGCTCACCTACTTGCGTTAGTATTCCTCCATATACAGATCAGAGGACGAACCCAGTTGGCGTGCGTATCGCCTGCAAGCATAATGTTGTTTCCGATATCATTATCATACAGGTGCCTCAAGGTGCGGTTTTGATTCGCGCGGTAGCCCTATTCGATCAGCAACTATCATATACTGATGAGAATGCTCACCTCCCAAGAGTCAAGTTCATAGACCACCTCGCCATTAGTCTCGCGGCCTAGTCTCGCGAAGCGCAGCTGGCTCCCGATGACCCGCCACTTGGCACCGCGCTTCTTTGACGTCGTTAGCTGCCTCTCGAACCATGATTCCTGACGGCCGCCCATCAGAGTCCGGCCGGCGTCGTTATGAATTTGCTCGATGTATTTGATATTGGTGTCTAAACATTAGCATGCATCATCAATCATTCGACAGACATACAAATATCAGTAATGCTACGATCGTAGTTACGCGTGTCCAGCATGATCAAATCGAATAGATTGCCCATCTTGAAAGAACGCCAAATGCGCAGGCCATCATCCATGTCGATCTGCCTATATAAAATTAGCAATGATCGAAAAGACAATTACTACGTACGAACCGGAGAGGCATCCACTCAAAGTAGGCTCGGACTGCATTCATCCTGCGCTGATCGACACTGACGCGCGGCCCATCTTTTCGAAAAGACTCTTCTGTATTGTGGAGATGGGCAGAGCCGTCTCTGTATGTGTTATCGGAGATTTCTGCTCTGTTAGCGACGTACTCATAGAGGTAGAGAACATACCGTGGTCATCCCAGACAGTGATCCACGCAAAGTTTTGATGCGACGCAGTGAGATCGAGATCGGTGCGATACTACTATTCTTAGCAGAGGATTGATATTGAGAAAGAGACATACCTGTCCAAGTCGGGTCCGATAATCATATAGAGTAAAGATGTTGCCCTGAGGACGGGCCGCTCGCTCATCCCGACCTACTACGCCCTTTTCATATTCATAAATATAGTCCCCCAGGTGAACTACATAATCAACGCTGTCTTTCCGTACGGGATTACCATACGCGTTGAAGTAGCCGGTGGCTGTTGATATTAGACACAGCCATACAAGAGCCAGGAGACATACGGTAGTTACTGCATGAATAGACAGCCAAGGTGATCTCCTCCGTTTCATCATCGGCACTCGGGGCAGTCTTCGTTCTCCCCAGTGGACTGATGACATCTGAGTTGCAGACTCGGAATCGATACCAGTAAGTGGTGAACGGCTTGAGGCCGCTGGCTTCGACCTTCGACAATCAGCAAGAACTAATCAAAGAGCTCTCCACTTACCTTGATGGTATAATCTATATCGCTACTAGTGTAAACCCGTCCGTCATCAACAACCCGACGAGCCTCCTTATCTTCAAAGACGCGATAGTCGATGCAGATGGGATGCGCGGACGCCTTAACGAATGACTCAGTATCATGACTATACAGCCCTACAGTCCCAGACACCGTGACATTGCTTCTATCCGCCTCCATAGAAGGCGCGACGCGAGTCCATAGAATCACGCTATCGGCATAAGGATCGCCCGATGCCACGCCGTGCGTGAAGTTCAATTGAGAAGGGTTGAACGGGCCCTCGTCCCGTCTCGCCAGACTTCTCCGATGAACAGACTCGACATCAATTCCCATGTGCGGATGTCGCAGTGACGGACTGCGGTAATTAAGGTTTGCGTTATAGCTTGCCAAAGCCCCGGCCGAAAGGGCCAATAAGGAGAGAAGAGTAGTCGTATACATCATTATGCCGATAGTCTCTATCAATACATCTTGACCTGCGACTGCTCCAGGCAGACGCCATATTTATGTCGCCAGGACTCGCATCCCACCAACACAGTCCCGGGAAGGCGCAACCTTGCCATAGGTGCATGTGCATGGCCGAAGGCCAATGGAGGAAACCGTATCACACACATGTTGACAAACAATGGAAGTTTTCGTCGCGTGCAAATCGCGAGATCGGCAATTGGGTGAATTCCAAATCGCGGCCACAAAGAACTAGCCCCTCTTTCATGGTATGACAGGGCTATCGCAGTACACCAGAAGCCAAGACTCGATTCGGAGGGTTTGTCGTTAGAGTTAGAGTAGACGACCAGTCTAGATCTTTATAAGGTATTCTCCTGCTGATCGATATTAAACATCGCACTTTTATCTAACGGCGTGCAGACGGTATTAGGTCCCATTGGAGGGCCAAGAAGGGGGATTGCTTGTTTATTCAAGAAAGTCTCCGCCAAGCATTGGCATCTTGGGCTGTAAGCACATTTGGGGTGTTGGCTGTTCATTGGCTGTGGTTGGAATTAGATGATTTGCTTTGTTCGAGAAGATGTGATAGTCGAGGACTCGGTATTTGCCGTTGAGAAGATTTAAGTTATAGGCAACCATTTGAATGAAAAGCCACGTGCTTGTTTCTTTCAAGAGGGTTCTTTGATCCCAAGCCCTATAGTAGGCCGATGCCAAAGCAAAGTTAATGTACTATACCTTTGAAGATATAGTCGCACAACAGTAGTATATGAGAATTCAGTGATGAACCAAGCACCTCTTAATGTTTTTAATTCAGACGGGTCACTTAAGTCTTGGTAAAGGTTTCTAACAGGTAGTAACTGACATCCCCAGAGGCTAGACCCTATAGAAAGTAATTATCATTACATAGATACAAAAAGCATTGAGCTGACTAACTTACAGAATCAAGCAAAGTAAATCTCAATTTAACCGAGATAGAGTTCACGGGCGCATCATTAAAGGCTTAACTTGATGTGATCTGAGAACATAAAGCAACGACAATCCTTGATGTCAGTTTATCATTTTGACTATTATTCCAAGTCACAATTGAATTGCATTCCTAGCATAAGATGCTTTACAAACATCTAATGGCAGACTAGCATATCACTCTGTGGAGAATAAAGCAAGAATGGACACGCACCAAACGCATAAAACCACGACCATGACTCAACTCACCAATGAAACCAATTACAGAGTAAATATCCTGTGGCACGGAGAGTACGGAGAACTCCGACCGGCTACAACTACCTGAAGAATACAATGACTCTACATTAGTAGGGTTGCACCGGCTAAAACCCAGGTAAATACCAAGAAATAAGCTGCAAAAAGATACTCCACCGGAAGCATCGTCAGTGGCCAAGATAAGAAGATTGATCCGCTATTGATCGAGTTCATCCCGCCAAGTCTCCACCGTCGCCCAGACCATCTCGATCTAGCTCTACTCCAGGAAAAAGTACAGGCCGGTATCGGGGGGTCAAAAAATTAAGCAAAGTTCTCTAGGTCGTCGCGTGTCTATGTGTCTAATTACTAATTAATAATTGTAGCGATAAGTGAGCGCCATGTCGCCCAGGTGTTCCTCTTCGGGCTCTGAGGGGATTTGGTCGTTTGTGACGGTCGCCATCGCCTGGTCGCGTTTGCGGTTGTCATACCAGATCGCGGCGAAATAGACGATCGCCATTGCGGCGGAAAAGCACAAGAAGGACATGCTGATGATGTAACCGTTGCGGTAGAGAGGGGCGTCCTTTGCAAGGAAAGAGTATGTTGAGATGATTCCTCCGACTATAGTCACCGTTAGTAGATGTCGGAGTGAGGAGATACTAGGTGATGTCGCTTACTATTTCCGAAGCCAATCTGCCAGGCCGTGCCTACACTCCGACGCCGATGACCGCCGAGATTCATTGCGAACCAACAGACTAACACAGGCATCGCACTGTAACAGCCGCATGTGACCAAGAATAGAGCGCCGTATTGGACATGTCGCTGCGACTCGCCGTGGATGTTGAGCAGGATGCCAAACCCAACCATCGCGATCAGCATCGGGATGAGCGCGAACGCGAATCGATGGCGGAATTTATCCGAGAGGAAGGCGATAATCATCGAGAAACCGAAGGCAGCTGCCCATGGCGGGATGGAATACAGCTGGGTTTTGATGGCCCCATAGCCGTATGTCTTGATAATCGTCGGGGCGAAGTATGCGTAGCCTAGACGAACTGGTCAGTATCAAACAATATGAGTAAAAGAGGCGCCGCGTGCATACCATAAGCGGTAACAACCTGGCCGAAGTACATCCAGCCGCCGATGAAAATCTTGTCTGCAAATCTGTTAGCACAGATTGACATTAATGTAGCAATACGATGAATGCATACAATCCTTGAAAACGCCCTTGACATCGCGCCAACCCAGGCTGGCATGTTCAGCGGCCTTGCCCGTATCCGCCGCCAGCTTCTCACGCACGAAGCGTCGCTCCTCTTCAGTAAGCCACTTGGCGTCCTCCGGGAAGTCGGTGACAAGGAAATAGCAGATGATGGCGACCACGCAGGTCAAGCATCCCTCGATGATAAACACCCAGCGCCAGCCTCTATAGCCGCGCAAACCTTCCATCTTGCCGATACCACTGGCCAGCAATCCACCAAAAGCACCCGCCAGAGTCGTCGAGCTGAAAAAGAAGCTGAAACGCTTTTGCGCTTCGTCACGCTTGTACCACATGCCCATCAGATAGAAGCCTGCATCCGTCAGCTCAGCACATAGACCCAGAACACATATCAACTCACATCCAGGGAAAAGACCGGTCTCAAACATGCCCAGAAACCAACGCGTAGCCATCAGACCACCCCAATTCTGGACAAGGCCCTGGCAGACCATCACCAACCCAAATCCAAACATACATAATGACACTAGAAGCAACCGTCAACATCAAATCCAGCCACCCTCCAGTCAGGTAAGATCATACACCAAAGATGAGGCTTCAGCTTCTTCAAGAGAATATTCGACGGAATCTCAAAAATGATATACGGAACGAAGAAGATCGTCAAAGCAGTGTTGTATTTTGTGCCCGATTCGATTTTCAAATCTTCCTGTAGACCCAGAATCGCCGCGTTACTGATGTTCACACTGTTGCGCGCAGGTTAATAAAGTTCGGCGCGTGGGGTTGCATTCCGACTGACCGATCCAAAAATGCAAGCAGGTACATCAGGCACAAACAAGGCACAACGTGCCAGTCAATCTTCGCCATGAGTCTGCGCTCGTTGATCGCCGGGTATTCAGGCGCATAGTCGTCGGGCCCCCCAGAGGCCTTTTCCGGCTCTGTGCCCATTAGCCAATTTTCGGAATTGCACGTATTTCTATTTTCAATCATACCTGAGATACTCATCGTCGGAAAATATGTTGAAGACGAAAAGGACGAGGAAGAACGAGAAAAAGAAAAAGGAGATAAAAAAAAGAAAGAATGTGCGAAAAGCTTTTTCTGATGAATAACAACAACAATTTTTTAAGTCTGACGAACCGATCAACACCGTGGAGCTTCGAGCTTAAGAAATGGGCAAGATCCGATATATTGGCTTTCGAGGAGGGCTAAAGTGGAGTCCGGAGTCGGCATCCAGCTGAATCTCTGCAGATCTCTGACTCATGAAGTAAGTATCGGCGGTTCGGCTCTCACTTTCGCTTGTTCGATGCCGATCCCGGGGTATCTCGATATTTGACTTGGCCAATGAAGGCGTATCTAATGTGAAGGTTCCTCGGTTGCGTGGCGCTAAGCATTCGAAAGGTCACATACCACTACACAATTGCCACGGAACTGTCTGTTCATCACACAAAGTCTTCAATAAATTGCACTAAATTTGAATGTAAGATTATCTGACATGCATTATTCATCCACGTGAAGCATTGTTTATCCAATCAGCTGTTTACAATTTACATCCCGTGCGCTGTCCAAATGAAAATGACACCCCCTTGCAGTTCTCCTTGAAGTTGCAGCATGGTGGTCAAACATAATCCTGGAACAGTCGGCAGATTCCGAGTGAAACATCGTCACACTGTTCGACAATTGTGCTACGCTATCACACAAGTTCATGTTCGCACAACGACATCTTAATAGCTTCCGTAGTTTCCATACTGGCCGTAGTTGCCGTAGTTACCATACTGCACGGGGGTAGCAGTCGCGGTCGCAGTCGATGTAGTAGCCGACTCGTTGGCTGCATCCTCGGGGACATCATCTCTCTTGTATGACCCGTAGTTGCCATACTGGCCGTAGTTGCCATAGTTTCCGTACTGAACGGGGGTAGCGGTAGCAGTAGCAGTAGCAGTAGAGGTCGTAGTCGCCTTGCTCTCTTCATCTTCCTGAACCTCGTCTCTCTTGTATGACCCGTAGTTGCCATACTGGCCGTAGTTACCATAATTTCCATATTGAACCGGGGTGGCGGTAGCAGTAGCGGTAATGGTCGTGGTGGCCTTGCTATCTTCATCTTCTGGGACCTCATCTCTCTTGTACGACCCGTAGTTGCCGTACTGGCCGTAGTTGCCATAGTTGCCATACTGCACCGGGGTGGCCGTGGCACTGACAGTGGTTGTAGTCGTCACGCTGTCAGCGACCTCGGCGTCATCCCTCTTGTACGCTCCGTATGAGCCATACTTTCCGTAGTTACTATAGTTTGCGTACTGCGCAGGGGTTCCGGTCGCAGTTGCAGTGGTGGTAGCCGTCGACTTCGCATCCTCTGCTTCGGCTTCAGGAGCATCCCTCTTGTAGCTACCGTATGAACCATACTGCCCATAGTTGCCATAGTTGGAGTACTGAGCGATCCCAGAAGGCTCAGTTCCGGAGGTTGCGGTAGATACCGGAGCGGCATTGGCAGCCAGGATCTGGCTGCCGAGGAAGAGGAGCAAAGACTTGTTTGTGAAGTACATCTTGAATGGCTAACCTTGAACAAAAATTGAGAGAAGATGTCTGGCTTATCGGCTGCTAGATAGATCGACCACAGGGACGAGAGGTATATTTATAGCCGACGTGTATCCATCGTAGCTGTAGAAACCTTCTATGAATAGAGACAAATCCGGCGTCTCCATCTCGTATATTACTTCAACGTCCCCATTGGCCATGTCTCTGAGCGGAATATACACCTAGTTCAACAAGCTACCAAGCTGCAGCTTGTACCAATGACAGCCTTCGTAGATGAACCAAGGTGGCTCGTTATGCAGTGCTACCTTGACCCGCACAAGATTCTACCTACCTGGTCAAATACGAGGGCCACCCAAACCCTGCATGCATGAGTGAACTTTGAAGTGGAAATGGAAAAGACCGGAGATACCGGCAATTGACCCAACCGGAGAGAATTCTTGTTCGATGACGAGCTTGCAGGCAGAAGATCTAATTTCGGAGGCGATCAGCCTTACATCATTGTCTCAGCGACCACAGTCTGGACTGTAGAAATGATGGGGCTCCAAGCTTCTCCGCAGGCCCAACGACCACTCGTATTTGATTTCTATTATTGCAACAGCGACCCAAATTAACCACTGAGACATACATGCAGTTAGGCGTGCCGGTTGTCTTACCCCGAACAAATTGCCTGGAGGATCCTCGGAAAAGTGGAGACACTTGTCTCACATCTTATGTCTGTTGTACCGGTAGTGCCGACGTTGACATTGTGCCATTTCATCAACATTCTGTGGGTCACGATATATGAGTCGGTGTCGGTGAGAGACATAATTTAACAGCCGTGCGAAAATACCCCCTCTCACGCAGCACCGACCAAATATCGTTTCTCCTATTGTCTCCCGTGTTTTTTGAACACTGTCACTGCACTTGGTAGAAGACAAAATGCGACATTCAGTATCTGACCCCGATGTGGATGACAAGCTTCTCTCCGACGAGGAGTCGACTTGGCCACGCGAGCAAAAGCGACCGGAAAATGTTTTCAAAAGATATAGCAGATACCTTTTCATGATTGCCCTTGCCGGCTTTTCCTGCCTGGTCGGAGTTTTACTCGGTCGTCACCAACAAAACTTGGATAAGACATGCACTCAACATGTTTCTAATTATTGTAAGACCGCTTACACTTAGCAGATGATGAGAGAATCAAAGTAATAACATGGTCGCAGCCCCGGTAATCCCGGAAGTCGGAATCGAATACCACAAACAGCGATTTGATGGCTCTTTCTTGAAAGAGAACATTTACCGTCAAGACGCAAGCCCCGAGGTCGATGCTGCATGGGAAGCCATCGGTGTAAACTGTATGTATCTTGTGTTGTGTGTTGAGGTTCACACTGACAGATATTCCAGACCGAAGTGTTGTGGTTCCGGCTGAAGAGGCACAGAAATCAGGACTTGCCCCTGATCAAGTGAAGATTAATCAAAAGTATGGCGGGGGATACCCTGCGAACATTGAGGGATTGCACCATTTGCATTGCTTGGTACATTGCCCAACATCCTCTCATCCTGGGAAAACAGACCTTCTAATACCACACAGAACCTCCTCCGCCAATCGCTTTACTACAACTACGACTACTACCGTGAGAAAGGTGACGGTGCCTTTGTGAACGAAGACTTTATTGTCAAGCGACACGTCTGTACGTTTTGAGCTCCGTGAAATCCTAAGCCTATTTCAATACTAATGAAACCAGCTCACTGCCTCGACATTATCCGCCAACAGCTCATGTGCACTGTTGACATTGGCGTGCTCGGGCAAGTCTGGGTGCACAAAGACAAGCCCACTCCCTTTGTCGACTTCAATACAGAGCACAAGTGCCGGAACTATGAGGCAATTCGTCAATGGGCTGAACATCATCAGCTTCCGGAAACGGTTCCTCAGGACTTTTTGGAGCCCCCGAAGGCTGAAGATAGAGTGTTTGATGAGATTCCATGATTATGTAGTATGATGTAAATATACATGTATAGTTTTATGAAAATACGTTTAAAGCTTTTTAAATTCGATCTTGAATACTGACTATTGACATTGCGTCATGGAGACTCCAGGATTCTTACGTGCAGGTTGCTACCTGTTGCTACCTGTTGCTGTTACTGCGGCCATGCATGCTGTACAGGGTCAGTGGAAGATCACTGCAGATACGAAGGTAAGCTTACAGAGCATGAGGCAATGCAATCCCTTGCTACAATGCATTGTGTTCAGATCGTCTGCTTGCATTTGTCAGTCACACTACATTCCGTGATATTATAACCTGACAAACACAATTCATTGGGACTGCGACAGGAGAAATCTCATTAGAAAATGGCCTGAATGAATTAGTACAAATATGTTACTGCTAATAGAAATGGTGCTACTACTTCTGTGGCACGCAACACTGATCCATCCAGCAGCTTTCCGATGCTTAGGTTACTGCACATGTACAACCGGATCTAATACAGAACGGCAAATTATCGCTGGTCCAGGGGTGGATCTTACTCAACCCTGTATGCTAATCATTCGAATAGTGTTTGTATCGATGTGTAGTCGAAAAAGAGACCATTTGATAGATCTGGACAAGTCGATTATGCCAGTAAGCGGCTGGTCCACAAACCGTCGCTTATCTTGGCCTGCAATTTCGGCACAAAGATCGATCCCTTTCAAGCAGTGTGTGAATTATTGCTCCAGGGTAGTTCAAGATGACAGTATGGCAAACAGTTGCAATGTTTGTCTCTGCAACATGACCACATAACTTGGATATCTCTGCATCCATAGTGGGGCTTCAACCTACTTAGGGTAGGATTCGAGAACCCCCATTATGGTTAAGACCCACAACGCTAACAATTGATCTTCAGTTGAGGAAGATGATGTACGGACTTAGATTGTATGAGTATATTTGAAGCCTTCTTTAAGTCATCGCAAGACAAGATTAGTTACATTATTCCTTGTTTGACCATTAAGCCCCCCAGCCCAGTTCCGAGATTACACCCATTCTCATATCCAGCGAATGCCGACATGACACGCACCTCAACACTCCCATTAGCCAATATATTTTGCCCCCCTCATATACATTTTATACAAGTAATTCTGCCCATGTTCCGGTCACCGGCATGCGCCATCGCGAGCTATCCCACTCCGCCACCATCCTACTCGCCGATATTCCCATAGCTGTACTACAAGTGCTATTCAACAGGAAGAGCTATGCTGATTCCACCGTCCAAGCCAAAAATCCCCAGATCCATAAGACAGAGGCTCTAATGCTCTATACTGTAAGCTGACATGCTGACACCCCCTGCATAATGTACATCATCACAACATACCACCTTCTACATAAAACCCTACAAAAGTAGCACTTATACCACAAACATAACCTATAATAACAAATCCTCACTCAAAGAAAGTACCGATTGGTCTCATCGGCTCCCGAATTGAAGTGAAAATAGGAATCGGAACTACATCATACACTATAGCATATATTTATATCCAGACTAAAGGTCTAAAACCTGCTTGCCCTACGAGTGTTTAAAACCTGACCACGGATATTGCCGTGATAGGCGAGAATAGTGTTCTTTAACTTAACGACTACGTAACTGGAGACGCGGTAATTGGATACACTTCCCATTACTAGAATCTAACCAGTGACACCAGATAGTCTCATTGTACTCCGTAACTGAACACAAGAGTGATGCAAATTCCAGTCCAGGAAATATAAATAAACCTCAACCCACTGGCGACAATACCATCACTAAACCACTTCCAAACCTCAATTCAACCAGATATTCCATATTGCAGCCCCAACCTTCCAAACCAACCATAAGCAAGAACTACAAAACATAACAAAAAAAGAAAATGAACCTCAAATACCTTCCCCTCGCCATCTCACTCCTGGCTACCACCATCTCCGCCGAATCCTACCTCGTGATGGCCTGCAACACCAACACCATCGCCTGCCGCACAGCCGGCATACCCTGCGACAACAGCTACGATGCCTCGTGTCCCGTGCGGGACGATATGAGATCGGAGTTTGCAGAAGTCTGCCGCCGAAGCAACGGGTATGTGGAGATCAGGGTGGAATCGGGCCTGACTTTGCAGCAGGCGAAGAATGCGGCTGGGTGTAAATGATTTCATCTACTTTGTATGTGGTTGGGTTGGGATTCTATTGGTGGTATGTAGCAGAGCGTGGTTTGTTGTTGAGATTCTTGAGTCGGGTCGAGTATAACTTGGGTTATGCTCTGATTGTCAATGCAGAGTATTTGATTATGATAGTACGCTGGTTTAATAGTGATGCGAATTACTCATTACTTTTGGCGTCTATATGAGTTTGCTAGATAGTAACTGAGTGATAAGTTCTCTATAACAATGTAGTCAAATTACACAATTTGTTAAAGAAACACATCATATTTCACACTAATTGTGAAAAATACTCTGTAAATGTTGATTAGTCCCATTAAACCATGATAATTGATCATAATTTACGGAATCGAGTCATGAAGAATTCTCACTGCATAATGGCCAGTTATTCATCAGACTTAATTTATATGCTTAAATTACAAGGAAATAATGCATAGGGTTACCTTCCTTTATTTTATTCTATTCTTAATTTTATTCTAATGTTTACCTTCCCTGGAACTCTCTGATGTAATATGATGAATTGCGATCGCCGAATTAATATCGAAAAATAAGAATAAAAATAAAAATAAGAAAAAGAGAGAAGAGAAATAAAGAGAAATAGTAAGTATTCCGAATCTAACCCCACAATACTAAGTGACATTTACTGGGGTATTACTACGGAGTATTTTTTGTAATTAGCTAGAGAAGCATTGTCTACTGTACTTGTTGTGATAGAGTCGTTGGACAGATTCTACTTGTCATAAATAATACATTCATAAATAATACATATGTAATGCACAATCCTTTCAATGGCACAGGTAACAAGATTTTCCTGAAAAAAAAAGGATGATCGCCAGCGAAGCTCAACGAGAAGCAATGGCCTAATAAATGCCAAATTATAAGGCAATAAATCCGAGCGAGTCATGGAGAAACGCCATCGATGCCAAGGCCGTCCGCTGATCTTTCCCCGGATTCATCGCATTTGTCAGTTTTCCCGGCCACACTCAGCGTGAACTTGTGGCCCTAGGAGGAAATGCTTCCGGATGTAGTGCGAGAACTTACTCCATATGTCATTTTCACGAGGGACTGAAATATTTATGCGTGTGCGGACTATACGTCACAGCTGAAACTCTTCCCTCGGTTGTGGGAGGCCCACAGTGTGGAGTACCAACTTCTGCAGAACAGGGACCCTGGAGTGGACGGGCATGGACCAGTCAGCCACATCTTTAGATTCTGTGCATTTTTGTTTCCAAGGATCCACATTTGGAGTTTCTCATTATTAGGACATTTTGTTGCATACTTTCTGCTCTGTGTATATGTCTGTGTGTCCAATTGTTGTTCACCGCTCGAACTTCCCCATGCACGGAGTAACAACCCCTTGACCTCTCAAGGACTATTGCCAATCTATATGGAATATTGCAAGTCGCTGCATCGGAGGACAGACGACCGCCGAATCGCCGAATTCAAAAAACATCTTACTCAATCGGGATACTTTCCTGGCCGTTAGGACAAATTCTTCAAAAATTTAGGGTCGGTGAACCCGGGATGATCGGAATGGGGTAACCCGCTTTTCCGCCCGAAACGGGAAGGCGAAGGAGGAAGATCCTCGAGATCCTGAAGATCATTGTGGGTTAATGACGGTATTCGAGTGAGGAGAACCAGGTTTGCTGTGTCAGGGCAAGGCTGCGGGGTCTGCATTTGATCGGAAGACCTTCCATCACCACTGCTTTCTGCAACGTTCTCGAAGGGGTAACCCGTGCGATTTATGGTGCAGACAGGTAGTCTTCTCAATCCCGGACTCTTTTCCTCAAACAGAAGTATTTCCTTCATGGACTTATTTCGCCATCAAACTGTGAATCGACGAGAGATCATTCTGCCAAAGCCGAGAAACTCTATCCGTCTCCCGTTGGATAGGGCTACTGCCAAGTGACTGGGGTGGAAATTCAAACCGGCACACTTTCAAATAGGGACACGTGCAACCCCAGATCCTCAGGCAACTCAGCCGAGTCCATACCAAAAAATTTGCAACAGACCCCAATTTGGAGTTCTGAAGATCCGCCCACTCGGTTAGTCAGTTCAAGGGTTGTGTCCAATTCCTCTGAAGAAATTTTTCTCATCGGCCGAATGTCATTTCTTTCTCTTCTTCCACTTTATCTACCAAAGGCAAAACAAAGCTTCACCAATGCTAATACATACAAGACACTGACTGCATCGTCTATACGCTGACAAAGAGAAAACTACACAATGATTCAGTAAAGGTATCGTCAAAGAGAAGGATTATCGAAAAAACATATGAACTGCAGGAAAACAAACATAACGAAGGGGATATAATTACGATCTTGCATGTTTCACCCAATATGCAAGACCAAATTCAGAACAGCGCAGATATACATGTACAGTGGTATCATGAAGTCATCGGAATTAACATCAAAGGCAGTCACAGACACCTTTACGGTGTTGGCACCACCCATCAGGGCAGGCATGGTCATGGTCACCTGGACCATGCTGATTAGGGCACGGTCCGAATGAACCCCGTCGATCGATCGAGCAAACGAGACTCGATCGTCTTGCCATGTCGGAATCAAAGCTAGCGACAGAGCAGCACTGCAGATCACGAGCGGGGGTATCCTTTGGAAAGTTCAATCCTCCCATCTGGAGCTTGAACGGAGGGGCAATGGATGAAAAAGGTCGGTGGTGATGAATGTTAAGAAACACCCACTTCTCGCTCATTCCACCGCCATTCCTTGAGTAGTTGCTTTACGCGATACTCAGTTGCCCAGCCAAGATCGACTTCGATGCCTCGCAGCAGTTCCAAAACCATGTGGCGTTCGAGGTGGTCAGTAAGACACTGTCCGCTAACGAACAACGGCTGAAGGGAGTTGATGCGGACGGAGCCCTCCGGGTGAGCCATAGAGATGCCTACGATTTCACGGCTATGAAATCGAATGTCACTCTCAATCGAGCGATATGAATTGAGTCGATTTGTGATTGTACTTCGTCTACTAGTCGACTCGTGAGGCTTATTGATAAGGAGCAGGATACGAGCCATGTGGTAATGCTGCATGGCTGATGAGCACACAGGAAGGCTGTACCATATCTCAGCTAGGGAAGTGCCTCCGTCGGCGTCACCTTCTTTGCGCAAGGGATGCTCCACCCGGGCGCAAGGCCGGAACGTGTCTGGAAGACCATTATGCCATACGTCGAGCTCAGTTTCCAGCCGATACCATCGCTCCAGCAACACCTGTTGCGAAATCCCCAGAGGACCTGTGTTAACCGGGCCATGCTCTAAATGCAGATGATCACCCGAGCTGATAAAGTTCACAATCTTGGAAAGTATCCATATGAGACCATTTCCAATCAGATCTTCTTTCATAACATCATCGCCTTCAGGATATCCAGTGGTGTTGGTATTACTGGGCACTATGAAGCCCATACTGTCGATCTGAAGGCCGGCTTCAGTCCAAAGGAGTAAGTCATCCGTGTTTAATCGCGTATTACACTCGTTGATGACTGTGATTGCCTGTTAGTGGCACGGGAAACAAAAGGAGCGTTGGGTGATTTATGCTTACAAGCCGCAAGATAATCTTGTCGAGCAAAGTTCCAGAACGTGGCTCGTCTTGCTTTCGAGAGGCCGCTTTTCTTCAGCCCCTGTAGCGAAACATCTCCTGGCGAAGGGCGTTGTTCAAGCGGCATCATGCCGACCTCAGCTACATCCAACAGGGACTTTACGCCGCTGAGGTGTCGGTTCCACGCCGGTCCGGTGGCATCAAGGAATTCATACACGGACAGTATAGCTGTCGCGGCGAGAATCTCATCTGAATGGACCCCATTGGAGAAACGACTCTCGGAGTAACGCCTCCTGCGCTTGCGTGGGTTCTCGGAACCGTTATCTTCACACAATTCAGCCGCCTGCCACTGACCAAAAGCCTCAGGGGTGCTTAGTGGCGGCGGACCTTTGTCCGGCTGTAGCTCCTTCATCAGAAGCTGAATGGCCTTCTCATAGAACTTAGCGCCACGCCATGTCCAGTCTACGTTGCTTGCATCAGGCAAAGCTCTCATGAGCGCGAGAGTTGACGCGGACCCACCGACTGGCGGTTTTACACTCCTCACGCGGCCTAGTTGCTTCGCAGCATATGCACACGCTGCATATCTCAGCAAAGGATTCGTCCGCGCTTTTACCGGAACGTATGAAGCAAAATATGTCTCGAGGTCGAACAAGTCCATCCTATCTCGTGTTAATAACATGCAAGAGGAAAAGATGAAAGCCCATGGATCCTACCAAAGTCCTGGAGACTCCGAAAAGTGTCGCAACAAGAAACTGATTTCGTAGCTGGTTTCCGCAGGAGCTTCCGGTTTAGATTCGCTAGTGCTACCGCCTCGAGACGTCCCAGATCGTGATGCTAGCGAAGATGTCCTACGTCCCGGCCCAGGCTGCACGGTAGGGTCCATTGGCGGAGAAAGTGATTGGGAAGGATTAAGAAGGAAATTGATATTATTATTGGTGTTGGCCGTGGGAGACATCGAAAGAGAGGGCGACGGTTGACCTGGTATCGTACTACGCGCCTGAATCGGGGACGGTCCGGCCGACATTGTCGTAGCTGGGATACTGTTGAAGGCTATACCACTGTCTGGAGTCGCTATTGACTGTTGATCCATTTTCAAACCCGTAAACGACAGCGGATCAGGAACAGCCGCCGTGGATAAAGCTTTCAAACTAGGTTTCTCTTCGTCCACAGATGCAATCCTGGCATCCCAATCTCGAGTTTGCGAATTTGCGGCGAGAATAGCGGCTTCAGACTCTCCTAGCGCAGCCTCCAGGTCTTCCACGTACGGGTCTGAATTGTCGACAAAGATGACTAGGCAGAGAATCCATCAGCCAGATCCAATACAACCCCGCACACAGCCACAGAGCCTTGCAACAGTGTTCGTCTACTGAAGGAAGTTCATACCATGCTTTGGAATATCCAACCATACACTATCTTCATCAAAGGTATTTTTGTACGAGTAGAACCCCTTCAGCGTTCCACGTCCGCTCGAGGAGTCACTGAGATCCTTATTCATTGAGGCATTTTGCTGGTGGCGAAAGACGATCCCTTCGCTAGGGCGGCATTCCCTGCCGCCTTTGCGACACTGAGAGCATTCGGGCTTCTGCTCATCACCTAACCGTGTTCATCTTCTTAGCTGTTTATGCCTTCAAGGGTTGCCGCTGATACAAAGGGAGACGCATGGAACGTACACTTAAGCTTTCGAGTACGACACGTCAGGCTGTGACGGACAAGTTAGTCATTCGTCATCCTTTCACACTTACTAACTAGCAACGATAGGAGTGTTTAAACCAAGCCCTCTCCGTAGATATAGTAGGGGTCATGATGGAGATGGAATTATATTTATTCTTCTTTAAAGGCTCTTCCGTACTCGAAGATCTTCATATTCATGGGATACGTACCAGCCTGTGCGGGATCGCATACCGGATGGTAACGTTGGTGATTGAGGTGCAGCATCCGATAAAGCGGCTATGGACCAATGATTTAACCGGGGAATGTAGATGTGAAGAGATAAATAATAGTATTAACCTAGGTAGGTAGATATCAACTAGTCCCAAATCAATCTAAAGCCAATCCGATCCTAACTCGGAAAAGAGGGATGAAAAAGAATGGGGGGGGGGTTGATGATTAGAAAAGGGAGTTGAAGCGAAGGGGGTGAAAAAAAATAAAAAAGAAAGAAAAAGGGAAAAAAAAATTAAAATACGGGTAGAAATTGAATCACCGGGCAATAAAGGTGAAAAAAAAAAAAAACTAGACAGGTGAGAGACAGAGTGTCTCCCCCAAAAAGGAGAGAAACTCATTCCGTAATATTTTCTGCTACTTGGCGACAAGCGAAGCGGAAGGGCTGAATTGAAGGGAGGACAAGAGAAAGCGGGGAATAAAATGAGCCATTGAGGCCCCCCGGTTAATTGCTGAATGGGGTTCAACTAGGCAAAAAGAGGCCTAGGACGGTTATTGAACCGACGATTCACAGTGGCAGGTTAGCCCGGAGTTATTATTCCTCCGGCTCAATCCTGTGGTCGCTGCGTCCTTGCGGGGAGTTGGGGTTTTGGCGCCTGGGGAATTAGGAATTGCGTTGCCGCACATATCCTAGTTAATAATCTCGACTGTTATCCTCGACCCTTACTGCTTACATACCACTAATGACAATGTCACCGGAAGTCGTCCGTTATTGTATTATTGCTTGAAATTCCTTCCTGCCAACCATAAAAAAAAAATTCTTTTTTCCAATAATAAAATATATAACGGTAGTAATGCAAATATGAATCTGAGAACGGATCAAATCCGACTCGTGAAACTGCTAAACCACTAGACAAGCGCCTTCTCAAAACCAACCCTCTCCGCTCTACCAAAGTTCTGGGTATAGCCCCCAAAATTAATTATCGTATATGCAGAATGACCTCACGATCAGCGTGTCCATGCGATCGCATGGTGTTTGAACTCAAGATCCTAGGTGGTGTCATTCGCGTGATGCGATATTGAACTGGTCATCCCACCAATCCAAACCCACGCCACCCCCAACGACTGATGGGATCCACTTATTTAGTATCGCTAGCTGTCTCGGAGAAAAAACCGCACCGCATGCAAAACCGAGGGGAACTAAAGGCCGCCGGGTGGACCTTCGAACAACACCGGCTCCGTAAAGTAGAGACTAGCATTATTGTCATTACCGCGATCTCGCGCGGGCTATGTACAGGTCCTCCAGGCAATATCGCATCCTTTGCTCAACAGAGAACAAAAGTTTCGGGTTACCCAGGTTGAGGAACTATAGTACAGACATCCACAACAAAGAGTTCATAAAGAAATGACGGGACCGCCAAGGAGATATAGACAGATCCCTGTCTGGTCAAAGGTCCATAGAACACAGTGGAGAGTGCCGAAACAACCCTCAGGGACAGAAGATAATGATGAACATGATACTCTCCGGGAGTAAGCATCCGGAGAAAAAAAAAACAAGAAAAAAGTTGCGAACAAATCAAGGAATTAAATTACGGGTATATGACGGTTTTCTTCCCAAGAACGCCGTTCTGAGCTGTCAGAATGAAGATCAAGCCAAATGTTGCAGATTATAGGCCGCACCGCCAATCAAATCGCCGGTGTGCCTGGGTTCTTGGTTTTCAGGCTGCTGAACAAATACTCTGGAGGCAGCCGCCGCATGCTAGATGGCCGATCCGTTCCGTACGCCTGGGGCCCGGGCATATAGCCCTGGCGACGACGCTGGATCTTATTGAAGATGACACCTGCAATAACAATCAAAAACACACAACCAAGTGCACAGCAGAACGAAATCAAGATGACTATTCCATTCGAGCGGTGTTTGCCTACTGCAGATGTCAGCATTCGTACGTCTCTCTATCGGTAGCTGGATGGATTAACCATCACTCACCTTCGCTACTGTAAGGGTTGTCCTTCGAATAGAAGACCTTGGAAAGGCTACCCGGTTGGCCATTCGAGCTCGAGGTTAGCATGAAAGGTGTTAAATGAGTACCGTTGAAAAGGGCCGCCGACGCGTTGCCAAAGTCTGGCACCACAAGCTGACCAGCAACCAGAACGATTTGATCATCATGTAGAAGGTTAACATCGGAGTGGTCTTTAGACAAGGGTAGCATTTCCAAGTGATTGATGGTCGTGCCGTCACCGAAGATATCGCCAGCAAATTGAAACCTCGACCCATCATAATTGGCTAGGAACGAAGAACCATTGGTGGATACACCTGCAATCCAAAACGTCGATACATCTTTGCTAGCAGGTGTAAACGCCGTGACAGTTCCCGAAATCTCAGAAGCAGACTGCAAAGACTGCCAGCTCTGTTTCTTGTGGATGTAGGTCGCAATCACCGAGCTGTTTCCCTCAACGGTGAGGTTGCCGACCGCAAGAAGTTTCTTGTTGGACATCCACTTGAGCGCCAGAACACTTCCAGTCAAAGTTGCGCCAGGTCTATTCCATTGATGCTCCGAGCCGTCGTAGTAACAGACGCCGGGGCAGAGAAGGGCTCCGGCATTCTCGAAGTGGCCACCAAAATAGACCTCGTCGGAATCGGGACGAACCGCAATTGACCGGACTGTTGCATCGCCTCCGGTAAACCGCGGAGGTTGTTTCTGCGCATAGGTCCCATTTTCAAGGTCATAGACAACAAGTCCGTTTAGTTTCGAATCGCCGATACTACCGGTAACATTCCCACCAGCGTAGAGTTTGTCTTGCGACACTGCCAGGGCTAGGAAGGTAGAGTTGCTGTCAACTCCCGTGTCAAGACCCTTAATCGTACTATCACTGCCGTCGATGATAGCAAGATTCTTCACAGGAGATGTATCACTACCGGTGGTGGTAAAGCGACCTCCCAAAATTGTAAGGTTGCGATTAGACCTAGTGTCATAGATACCAGTATAAGCTCCACCAGTAAAGTTCGCGGTTGGCAGTAAAGGTTGGATATTCAGCCCCTCATCGTGGAGAAGACCCACAGCACCCGCCGCAGCAATGCCTCCTGATGTCAGACTACCAGCAAGAACACTGGTATTGCCCACACTGGCGGAAGCCGTCAACTGCCCAGTAAATGCCATCTGGGAGACATTCATACTCCGCAGCCAATTCTTGCGCGATGGAACCCATACGGCGAAGCCGTGTACTTTTACTGCCGGATTGTCGCCAAAGGCAAGAAGTTCATCGAAATCGCCGCTCACTCCGATAGTAGTTTCGTTGAGATCCGAAGAAATGTTTAAAGAAAGTGTAGTAACGTCCTGCACACGTCCGTTGACGCCCGCTCCTAATGCTGACCATTTCTTGGATCCCACGGAATAGGCCGCAACACGCTTTAGGTCGCCGTTACTGCCATCGAAAGTATTGGTGAAATTTCCACCCACATATAGAATATCATCCAAGATTGCCATAGTAGTCACTTCCCAGTTCAAGCCCCCTTGCTCCATGGCAGTCGCATTCCCTTCACCTTCCAGTGACATAATGTGGTGAATACCGGAGCTAGAGAAGTTTCCACTTGCGTACATGACACCATCATGCATAACCAAGCTCTTGACGGTAGCATTATCATCCAGTTGAAGTCCGGCTCGGTTGACCGCAGACTCCGTGAAGTTGGAATTAGTGGTCTTCGCGGTCGGATCAAAATCATACAAACCGTTCAGCTCGCCACTTAACCCATTTGATGCATGAAGAAGTGTAAACTTAACCCTGGAAGCTACAATCGATACGTCTTGTTGTCCTGACGCAGGAGTCAAAGTCACACTGGGGCGGAAAGAGCTATCACTAGCATCCACGTGGCCAGTGTATAAAGTGTCATATTTGTCATTCAGATTGGTCTGGTGAATCGTTTTCTGGATGAGATCTGAAGATTTATTATCAGTTTTGACTGTGGCGGTCACGTTGACAATCCCGCGCGAACTGCAAGTGCCATCCTGAGTACATCCAGGTGTGTATACAAGGATGGTGTAATTTCCAGATTGTTTGACATCTGGCTTAAAAACAACGGAGGTATCAGATGCTGTTGAGGAGGTAATGTTCGCCATCAGATACTCGGATTGGCTCTGGCCAGACGGAGTCACAGACCAGGAGCCCGTCCGTGTCGCCTCGGATCCATACTTTGTGTCGGCACATGTAGGCTCGTTGAAGTCATTCATAGCATAGGCAAATATATCTTTAAAACCGGTTAGAGTACGCTAAATCCAGATAAAAGCGTCGATAGCGTGACTCACCATCCTGTAACAGCTGTATCCCATTCAGACCAGCACCCGAACCATACCATGATTTGACTTCGATTTGAAACCCTTTCATGCCAACACTATTCACAAAGCTAAACTCCCGGTACTTCTCGCGTTTGTTATTTGAGAGGGCACAATCTTGATCGCAAAAGACTGCGTCGCCCGAGTCAGGGTCAGTGTATGTGAGATTCATGATCCCATTGTCAGGTAACCTTCGAAGCAGGAATGATTTAGTGCCTCGGTCATCGACATGGGTGTTGTACAGGCGAATCTTCGTTGGGTTGAATCCGAATCCCATGTCCGCCCGCCAATAGCCGGGGGAATTGTCTGCCAAAAGCCAAGTCTTTCCTTCACCATCCTCGCCACTTGTCTGACAGATTATATTCTTAGGGTCCTTGTAACCGCTTTTGGAAGATTCTGCATCGGAGGCAATGGTCGCACTCTGAAGGTTAATGACCTGCTGGTTTTTCTTAGATGAGGTCGAGTTGCCGATTCCATCGAACGAGCCGCCAAAAACAATGTGACCTTCTCCGGTTTTCGCAATTGATACGACAGGGCCGTTAAATCCACCAAACACCAAGCTCTTCCAGCCTTCACCATGAACCCAAGCTGCAGCGTTCGATGTATTTTTATACTTGAAGTCCCCACCCACGTACACGCTGTTCGTTTCCTTGTCGCACAGTACCGCTGATACCGATCCATCGAGTCCTGGCAATGCTGTTACTTTTTTGGTGTCGGGATCAAACATTGCAGCGCCATGTGCCTCAACCCCTCCAAGACTCGTGAAGTTCCCGCCGACGAAGAATCCAGCATTCGTTCCATCCTTTTGCGTAAACGGGCACATAGCACGGATGTGGGCATCGGTGGTAGAGAGTGTCGTCAAGATCCCATTCGGGAGTGGAGTAAGGATAGATTGCGAGCCATTGTTCACTGCCGTCTCCGATTGTTCCTTGTACGTATAGAATGATACTGCATCAAAGTCTCCGGCGAAAGCAACCTGTCCGAGCGCAGAGAGGTCTACGTCAGGTTGCGAGACGGGTGTGAATGATAATCCGAGAGTGGGAGAGAATTGGAGGATAATGGCGAGATGGAAGACTGTAGACAAGCCGGCCGTCGCAGGCCTAAACAGTGAGGGGCACCTCATTGTTCGGGATCGCGACGACAGGCTAGCGTTAAAAAGGCCACTAGATGGCTAGATTTCGAATTATCTTTGCCCAAAGATATTAGCGAAATGAGGGGAATTGACAGTGAACGATGGGGAATGGTAGCGATCGGTCTATTTTATTAGGTGAGGTATCCCCACGAGAAACGCGAGTAATGTCAAAAAAAGGAGTTGTTGGGTAAGGAATGTGATCAGCGAGCAACGAACATTCGAAAAAAAAATATAACATTCAAATTGAAAAACCAACGGGCACACAAAAACAAGGGAGGTTAAATGAATGAATGGTGCTCTCTATATGGAAAACACGATGAGAGAGAAAGCACAAAATGGGAAAAATAACTTTAAAAAAAATGATTTAGGTAAAAAAAAAAAAATTGACAATAAGAAAAGAAAAAAACACAAGACAGATAAAAGAACGACTAGTTACGTTGAAATTAACGAATGACTGAATGAATGTGGAAGAATGACATGGCAGGGGCGATGGAATAATACAGGATCAATGTTTGTTCAGGCAGACGGAAGTTTCTCTCTCTCTTCCAATTTCGCTCTCCTTGCAGCTTTGGGAAACTAAGCTAAAGTTGGGTAATTTTACTCTAGACGGGGGACAAACTTGGACCACGGATGACGGAGTAACTATTTCTAGGTGGAACTGGGTGGCAGGCGGGAAATGACACGGGAGAGGTGCGTGGTGTTAGGTTACTTACTTTTAGTTGTTTCGCTTTTGTGTGTGTTATGTTTTTTCTTTCCATTCTTTTCCTTTCCCTCCCACCGGTCGCAGACTCCACTCCTGCCCGTTTTATTAATAGTCTCCAGTCTAGAGTCAGTCCATAATTAATTCTGCCTGATGCTGGTCCACTTGTTCTCCGCCCCTTTTACTTCCCACCTCAGCTTTAATGAGCAAAAAACAAACAAAAAGAGACAAGACTAGATGGATCTATCCGAATTGAACAATGATCCTCATCATCCTCCAGACCAGTTCATCTACATTTAATATATTTGAGCAACAACTGTGAAGCCAAGCTCTACTAGTACCTGATAAAGTGTTTCGATAAATCTGCTTTAATGAAGATGTGCTCCGAGAGTTACTGGGTTTGGCACTAAACCCTTTTTGAGATTCTTAGCTTCAGGTACGATGTGGCTTAAAAATGGGTCATCTTCGAACTTATCTACTCGAGAGTACTTCATGACAAAAGGCCCTGTGCCGACCGTGGAGAATAAATATGGATGGGATTCTTGGAAATTTTTGCATGTTACAGGATGTTATCCATAGAGGAGTAAGGGGAGCCTGGTTGGTATGAGTAGGTTTTCACCCGTTCCATCATTTGTTTTTCATACCCCCGATTCGGTAACATGACACCCACCATCTGTCAATCACCGCTCTAGAGTGGTTCAAATAAACATCTGAAGATCATCCCATGTGATGTCATAAATATGACTTCACTTTGAAGTAAAGGACTTCTTTATCCTACCACAACTTCATGTCCATCCAACTTTTATCGCTTTCTCCACGAGTTGAAGGGATTGCAAGGATTAAAGGGGCACATGGCAGGTTCGTTCACTGGTTGCATAGGGGCTATCAATTAGCCCATGCAGTCGGTATATATCCAACCCCATGCGGTGTGTTTCTAGAATTGATACAGATCTTTATGTGGATCAAAACTCATCGTGGCTACCTTCGCCAGCCTTCCTCTCACCTGATCACACCAAAGGCAACCCTGCAGACTCCAGTTCTAGACTAACTCTAGGATCGATTCCAGGTGGTGAGGCGAAGGACCTTCATTGCATACTGCAGCGAAGCAAACCCGCCTCTCACTGCTACTCCAGAGACAAATCTTTGAATCTGTAGTCTCCTAGTATCATTTAACCACTGCTAAAATTAGGGCGTGTGATGTATGTATCAGGTACCGACCGACAGTGGCTACAGACCATATGTAATCTATCCACAACCAGAGCAAAGAAGCCGTTTTGTTAAGTCAACATTTACCTATATTTGCCATAATTCTTTAGTATCCCACCTATTTTACCTACGCTCGCTTTGCATTCTTGGCCAAAAAAAGAAAGAAAAAAAGAATGAAAAAAAAGAACGAAAGAGAGAGGGAGAGTACTATGAGAGATATTAAGGGCACTAGCAATGCCTCCCTCTAGAATCAAATCAGCCACGCAGTCCTAAGCAACCGATTTTACCTTATAAACCCTGCCCAGGCAATCATGCAGCCACCAGTAACATTTTGAGGCCACACTTTTCCAAGAGGCATCTACTTTTTTCTTCAGGCAGCAAGAAGATAAACAATAGAAAAAAAAATATGTTGATCACATGAGGGGAGAAAAATGCGAACGACGAGGACAGTGGCCTGTCTAGTACCTCTATACTACGACTCTTTCCAGACACTTGTTAAAGCAATCCTGGACCTCTAAGAGCACAATATTTAGTTTAAATCTCAGAAATTGTATAAACGAGTAACCATCCAACGGCTCTCCTGGGGTTTCGAGGATAAGTGTTCCCTCCTGACTCATGCTCAAACTCTAGTGTATTTGCTGTAAGGAGGTTTGGGACTGGGGAATCGATACATGCCAGCTCATCAAGTAATTATCACACTACTAACATTGGAGGTTAAGTCCTTATCTGGCCATCTAAGTACCTAGTTATCAATAGGCCTGTTCGAGGGCTAGTGAATAACCTCAATTGTCTCACCCATTGTCTCCCCAAATATACTTCTTCCAGATATTATGTAGATTGTGAACAGTAACTTCCTAGGTTTGCCCGCATTTGCCTACAAGCATTGCAAATACAAAACTGTGAAGAGATACGCGTATGAAGCTACTATACACATCAGGTTTGTGTGATTGGTGCCTGTCGTTGAAGTGCACGGCTGAGCCGGACAGCTGTCATAGACATTTCATAAAGCGCTTAAGACATTGAAGGTTTGGAGTCCAGGACAGCTACCAGAGTTTTGTCTGGGAAGACAGGTCAGGAAGCCTCCTAGTCTTCAATTATACATCATGATTTCACAGATAAGACTCTAATCTGACAAACACCCATGATTATAGATCCAAAATCAGGCAGTCGCCGCTTGACAATGGAGATAAGCTGATATCGCTAAACGGTAGTGTGAAACTTCAAAGAAATAAAGAGCAAGAGTCCATTGTTTATTTAACTGCCAACATTAGCTTTCCGAAGCGGACGGAACCTTAGGTGCCTTTCTGAGTCTTGTCTCCGACTCTACAGCAGTCGGGTCCACCTGGGCAACTCCGTCGGACTGCCGAAAAGGGAACCGCCCCCGAAAGCTAAACAAGTAACCCCGTGTCCCGTGTCGGCTTTACTTGAAGAGGAAGGACAGCTAAAAGGCCGGGGCCCTCCGGGGCGGGGTTCCAGTTTGAGACAGACCTACTCCGTTAGGTATACTTATTCACGACTACTCACACTTTCAACCAGAATACTGAAATGTTGAATAAGAGACTCCTACAATTTGCGATTCAGGTTACCAATACACAATGCAGCGCTCATACATCATAATGGAATATGTCTCCGCTTTATAGTTAATTATTTCATCTATGCTGCAGGATATCCGAAAAGGGAATCCATGATTGGACTGCAACCAATTCAAGCATTGTTTGACACAGTGCTAAACTCAAAGTCCGACCAAGAGTCGTACGGTGTAGCATCTTTCCAGTCTACCTCCAGAGCCTTCTCGATACGAAAGCGTCTTCCCATAGCAACCCATGCCGCCACAGATAACAGAAGACGGAATGCTGGTTGATCTGCGTCGGCTCCGAACGCGCTCTGCAAGGCCTACTCAACTATTGGTCATTGTACAAAACCCAGGATTTTAACTGCTTCTTGGGTGCAGAGATCTTCAAACATTGGGTGAATTGTTCCCCCCCTCCCTCGAGGCCATTTATTGGCCGCAAGACATGGTTGTTCCTCACACGCATAGACCTCTTCGGTAATGAAGTCCTTGGCAGCCTCTTTCAAACCCCATTGTCCTGATAAATGATCATCTGAGATGTATGCGAATCTAACACTCGGTGGCAGTTTTTTGACATACTCGTCTAGAACGTGGCCAAGGAAAGGTGGACATGCTTCGATGGTGTGGCCCATCGATCTCCCAAAGTCACCAGAAGGATATTGCTCAGGCCTGTCCGGGTGAACATGTACATTGAATAATGAGGAGGATGCCAATGTGCGCGAATGTTATCACTTGCCATTGGGGGCAAAGGATTCAGCACCGTTTCAAGGTAGTTTAGTGTTGACCATTTGCCATACACTTATCGCGCAAACACTGCGTTCGCCGGGTGGAAGTAGTCTAAGATACAGACGGGCATCTCGACGTTATTTGCTACTTGGCAGAGATTACTACCTTGCCAGCCGTCACTATTGCTGCGAAACCCAAGGAATGTAGCCTTCCGCGCTATGGTCTTTCCAGTCGCTACTTTCAGTTTCATGCGAGGGGCTATATCTTGACTAAGCTGCCCGGCTAATGTGGAAGAATCAATGCCGCCTGAAAGATAAATTCGATAGGAACATCCGCGCGCAAGCGCAAACGGATTGCCTCAATGAGCCTGTCCCTGACGCCGGTGACCATCTCGTCCACTGTTCGAGTCTCTACTTTTTGCTCGTCCGACAAGTCAGCCGCAACACTTAGGATGCGGTGCAAAAAGCTGTTACCTTATCCCCGTATTCTGAATCCCTGTGTTGATGATGGCGCAATTGGCCACCCGGCAAAACTTCCATGTAGCAACCGGGAAATACCTTCCGGACACCCTGGAATAGCGTTTGGTCGTCTGCCATCCATCCGGCATCGGCGATTGGTTGCACATCCCAATTGGGCTTCCAGTCCAAGCCGAGAAACACCTTGACTTCACTGGCGACTAACAACAGATGCTCGTGGTATTTGTGGACCACGGTGTAATACAATGGCTTTATCCCGAATCGGTTGCGCGCGATAAATATTTTGGTCTGTCCTTCACGTTGGTCACATATGACAAACACAAACTCTCCCCTCAAACACTTGAGCATTCCTCTTGCACTGTATAGGCCTACTTTATACAGCACAACAACAACCTTAGAGTCACCGTTTCTCTAGAAGTGATGATCATAATTGTCTGAATGCTCTTGGCAGGGTTGTTTATGATCAAATCTTATCGTTCACTATAGTATGGGTTTGAGCATCATCGCTGTGAATTGGCTGGTTACCATCAGACAAAGATTGGTCACTGACAGGTAACAATAACCGAGACCTTTGGTCTCTTTAGCTCTAGGTTATATTCAGCTGAAGTTTAGATTTACTAACAGCGTAGTCCTAACTTATTCAAATTATATTGGTGTCGGCCCCCCAGTGTGATAAGTTCCAGTGGCCGGTTTATCTGCGCTTATAACTCTTCATGAGCATAATGTGCAAGTTAAGGCTAACCTTTCTCACCACTGTCACTTCTGAGGGATATTAGCTTACTAAGGGATATTCTTAAAGTAATTTTGCACATGTATGTAAATGCAGGCCTATATTTAAGGTAGTTTAGTGAGGTTAACGGAATGGCAACACTATCATTCGATCGTTACAATTACCGTCAAATATAAAGACAACTTCAGTCATTCAAGACACATTACTTATAATGAAGCCTCTAAATACATTGTATAGCTATATATACCTTAACACAATACAGGATTTTTAGTGACACTGCAACCAGCCTAATTTATATTCCAATAAACCCTTAAAACTTTACTAACTCATAGTACTATGCCCCTCACTTAGGATATTTTGGAGGCCCACTTAAGCCGTCTAAGCTTATGCAGGTAGATAATTCAGACTCTCATCCCATTTCAAACCGCACTAGGATTCTAATGCGGCATTTATGGCAATATCCTCAATAGACTTCATTGATTAATCACATTGATAGTATTTGGGTTTGATTACGTATCAATAAGCAGGCCTAATGTGAACAACTCCTGGTGGTCTTTGCTTAGATGGCTGTCTGGTGCATACTTTGATACCTTTCAAGTGTGTATAACAAAATATAGATACCAAAATCCCAAAAATCCCTAATGTCCTCTTTTTGTTCTTTCAATTTGATTTTTTAGAACTTGAAGCGAACTGTCTAAGGTTTACTAAGTACTATAAGAATGGATCATGTTCTGTTATACGAATTATTGATGGGTTATCAGTAGTCTGAGCCTGAGACTTCAAGTTCATGTCAAACTTGAAGTACTAGTAGTAGGAATACTATGCATTGACTGCGTCTCGAAATTATATATTTACTAACAAGTTTCAACCGGACTGCGGAGTCAAACATTAAAGATGAAGCATATTTCAACCCTCTATCCTAAGAAATGAAATATAATAAAAACTCCATACAAAAGAGCTTTTGGTATACAACAGAATTTACGGAAACAGTGTACTAATTCAGGTGTATGTATACGCAGCGTATGGGATGTAAAAGCCTTTCTGCCTGAGGCACAAGGCTGCGGATCAATTAACCTTTCCTATCTCAGTCTAGTCTCTGGTCGCACCGCGATTGAGAGCCGCGACGCAACGCGAGTCTCCAGAAAAAAGGTTATACTAAAGCTCATTAAGCGATAGTTTTCTGTTATCCCATCGCTGAACAGTCATCCTTCACACCTTCCTTGGAACTCTCTTCATATTTTTCGCTGTATCCTAATCAATCTTAACCCCCATAACACTGCTACTCGATCCTTTCCTAAGCCGACGCCGAGAAAGCTTCTCCAAAATGTGACCTCCGTCCGCAATTACCACTTCGCCAATATACTAACTTTTGCATAGGGAGAGCTTCGATAACATTTATCTCGATCTTTCTAAACAGCCCGGAAGATGCAAACTAGCGGAAAGCGGCCTGGGATGGAAGCCTTCTGGTGGAGGCGAGACTTTCACCCTTGATAGCAGCAATGTTGGCGCCGCTCAATGGAGTCGGGCAGCGAAGGGATTCGAATTGAAAATTTTGTCGCGTTCATCGGGTGTCATTCAGCTTGACGGCTTTGACCAAGAGGTGGGTCATACAATCCGTTTATGCGACCGTACGGGACTGACTTGGAGCCGACGATTTTAAGGACCTCGAACGCTTGAGCAAGGCCTTTAAGATCTGGTACGGCATCAACGTGGAAACTAGAGAACACGCCCTTCGAGGATGGAACTGGGGAAAGGCGGATTTTACGAAAGCGGAACTATCTTTCAACGTTCAAAATCGACCGGCCTTTGAAGTCCCTTACTCCGAGATCTCGAACACAAACCTTGCGGGAAAGAATGAAGTCGCCGTGGAGTTCGCCCTGAATGCCGATGGCACTGACGGCAACGCACAGCCCGCTGGTAGTACGAAAAACCGTGGTCGGAAGGCTGCTGCTGGTCCCGATGAACTGGTCGAAATGCGTTTCTACATCCCTGGAACGGCGGTGAAGACAGAGAAGGGCGCCAAAGAAGAGAACGGAGAGGAAGAGAATGGTGAAGAAGCCGAAGCCGAAGCCGAAGAGGGAGGCGAAGAGCAGAATGCCGCCAACTTGTTCTACGAAACGCTCATGGACAAGGCAGAGATTGGATACGTGGCTGGCGATGCTTTTGCTACTTTCTTGGATGTTCTTCATCTTACCCCCAGGTGCGCATCGCTCGACTTCTTCTTGTACAGTGCAGTTTTAACATTTCTTTTAGAGGTCGCTTCGATATCGACATGTACGAGGGTTCATTACGACTACGTGGCAAGACCTACGACTACAAGATTCAGTACTCGTCCATCAAGAAGTTTTTCTTACTTCCTAAGAATGATGATACACATACACTCATTGTCCTTGGTCTTGACCCTCCTCTGCGACAGGGTCAGACTCGGTACCCATTCCTGGTCATGCAATTGAAGTTGGATGAAGAGATTAGCCTGGAGCTTAACATCACAGAGTAAGTGTCGCGTTGAGATATCTTGAGTGCGAATCTATTCTAACACTGTACCAGGGAATTGCTGGAAACCCGTTATAAGGATAAGCTGGAGTCTCGCTATGAGGAACCAATTCACCAAGTTGTTACCAAGATATTCCGTGGCCTCTCAGGAAAGAAGGTCATTATGCCGTCGAAAGACTTTATCAGGTATGCTATCACTTGCGGAATTCACTTGCGGAATGTTTGAGGTGAGCAGATTCTGACGTCGCCCTAGTCATCACGGTCACAGTGGAGTCAAGTGCTCAATCAAGGCCAACGAAGGTCTGTTGTACTTCTTGGATAAGAGCTTTATCTTTGTTCCGAAGCCCGCCACCTACATTCAACTTGAGAATATCGCTATCATCACAATGTCGCGTGTTGGTGGTGCTGTATCGGCTAGCAGAACATTCGACATCACAGTCAGCTTGAAGTCTGGCATGGGAGAACACCAGTTTAGTAACATCAACCGGTACGTTCCTCGAAGACTCCAAGACCGCCCTGCGATGCTAACTACCTGTAGTGAGGAGCAACAGCCCCTGGAAGATTTCTTCAAAGCGAAGAATATCCGCTTCAAGAACGAAATGTCGGATGATGTACGTATTATTCTATTCAATCGCTCTTCACCTGTCATGCTAATTTGAACCTATAGGCGTCTGCCCTTCTCGCCGCCGCCCTTAACAACGACGACATGGGCTCTAGCGATGACGACAATGTCCGGGCTGATCGCGGCTCGGCCGACGAAGATGAGGAATCTATTGATGAAGATTTCGAAGCCGAATCCGAATCAGACGTCGCCGAAGAGTATGACTCTGCTCACGAAAGCAGTGGCAGTGGAAGCGATGCCGAGATGGGAGATGCTTCCTATGGCGGCGCGGATAAGGACGGGGATGTTGATATGTCCGACGCGGAGCGACCCAAGAAGAAATCGAAGGTCGGGAAATAAATGAAGGCATTTAGGTTGAAGACAAATTTCCTACCTTTGGCATCATGGTTATGGCTGTATAATGAATAGGTCCAATGTGATATCTTAAAAACTTTTGGGCGTTGTGGTAGCTCGTGTAACATCATGTCTCTGAATTCCCTAATCAACATTTGCATTATTTCTGTTGCGTTTTCTACCCCCCCCTTTCCCTTTTGTCTCCATGTCTTTATTCATTTCCACTTTCATTTCCCTTTCGTATTGTCACGCTATTCTATTTTCAAAAAATTTGAGGAGTTGCTTTTGAAGAAATTGCCCACGGGGGATGACTTGCCTACCGCCATACAAGCGCAGACGATGTCGGGGTTGCTGATATATCATATGATGGACACGTCAGTTGAATTGACTTTGTTATTGACAGCGCTATTGAACCCCGCCTGCATTTGCATCCGTTATGCTGGGGTCGCTAGCGGCTTGATCACAGACTTCAATTAATTCAATAAAACATTCTTATCTGTACTTTTTAGGAAGAGGGAAATTATGGAACTTTAAAGAGGCCAAGGAATGTGTCGACATGTCCAGATGGACGGGCATACATTCATCGCGAGTTTTACTAACTCGATGGACATGCATACTTCATTGCAGATATCTTTGTGGTACCACTTGATCTAGTAACTCAAATATGTCCCCGCTTGTATAGTATACTGGGTTTTAGGAATGTTGGCTTGTGTGCGGTGGTAATACCGCATGTCTAGAACTTTGCAAGTAGCCTGTGTGTGCCTCGGTATTGAGCGTATCATTTCCCTTTTTACTGAAACTGTGGAATGTCACCATTCTACTACTGGTAAGAGAGGGTACTTATGCATGTGGCAAATAAGTTTCAGGCTGTAAAGGTTCCCTATTCTATAAGCCCTAGGGATGTGGATGGTATATATTTAGGTGCCCGATGGGGAATTGTCACTGATACCGGACCAATCGAGGTAAGGTGGTCAAAAGTAGTTTGGGAAAAGATGGCGGATTGGTGATATCCTCCCTGCATCATGGGACGAAACGGTAATGGCAGGGAAATCCCGTCCATGACCATGAACTGACTGAAAAACTGTATTATGGTCAGATCATTGAGATCTGGTGCCGGAATTCATTCCCTTCACTTTTCTTATTCCATGGATAGCCCTAGTTTCCTCCGCTTCTTGGTGGTAACTTGGGTAGTACAGGTAATTATTATTGAGTGGTCAAAGTAGTCGGGGGGTACCTTGTTACCTCTTGCTTTTTGGGAGGCGGAACGGTATGGAATCAAGTCTTTCCCCCCTGACTGATTCTGTCTTACCTAGAGAGAACGGTGATAAATTACATTTTGCATACCGACCAACGGTCCTTGTAATACACTGGTTAGGTATGACAAAGATAATCTCTGAGATACAATGTTTAAGATATAGATTTTTGAGTGAAGAGTAATCAATTTAAACTGTACTTATTCTCTGAAATGATTTGAAGATATATATATATATATATATATATATACTCTTTTAAAAGTATACTTAAGCCATGTGTAACTTGGCTTTTGTTGTATGGTTACAATACAGGTTATTGTGGCTAAGTTGGGTAAGGTTATCTTAGATACCATAGCGTTTACTGTTGGGTCAGGGTCAGATGTGAACCATGGGCAGACCATCAACTGGGAAATTCTTCGAGAACTGGTCAATATTCTAGACATCTAAAATAGGGATTGTTGATTTTCTTTTTCTGCCTGATATCATTGAGAATACTGTTAGCTGTTGGTTTTTATTCACTTTTATTTTTATTTTTATAAAATGGTTGTTTATTTACAACCAAAAAAAATCTTTATTCTTTGCCTGGTCTGCATTTTAGTGGCTTGTTTTCTCTCTCTCTTTTTCCTGCCCTTCGCCGCCTTATGAGTTTGACATGTCTTAAGTGGAATGAATGAATGGGTCAATGTAACTACTGATAGTAAGAACTTAATGCTTGGCCCCGTTCAGTATAGAAGTTACCGTGAAAGAATAATGATTTAATGTCTCGAAACAATTTAATTTCACCTCTTAATTCAGGGTTTTGTCATGTGTTTTTTTCTTTTTTCTTTTCCATTCAATTCTGATTAAGACATTTGCAAGGTAATATTAACAAACATCTATTTTACGAGTTAATGTTCTTACCCGGACTAGTCCCTACTAAGACTTAGTTTCAAGAGCCCCCTTTCTTTTCCGCCGACAAGACCACTCAACTCTGTGTTTGGCTCCAAACGACCACACCTCTTTCACGACTCTCTCCACCCCAAATCACTCCGCAGGTCCAATCGTTCTCGCCTTCCCCTGTTTGCTCTTCATTATTCTTTTCTCTCTTTCACCATCCTTTTTAATTTTTTTTTTCTTTTTCTGCTTTCTTGCTGTAATTTTCCCCCCTCTCCTCTTGAGCTTTAATCCCGATTTTATACACAACTTCTTTGGAAGTCGTGCTTTGGAGAGATCTTCACCCCCCTATTGTTTCTGACCGACGTATCTCACCCTTTTCACTACGTTTGGATCAAGGTATGGTGGCTCTTGCCAGCGCCCCGTCCTTCCCTACCCCAACCCACTCCTGGGATGTGATAGCGCTCCATGTTCCAGATACTTTCCTGATTCTGTTTTCTCAACCCCTCGCCTTAAAAACCTCCGTCTGCAAGGGCGTTGTATGCTAACCAAGTAGGTACGACCTGCTCAGGGGAACTTCCTCAACAACGCTCGCTACCTCAACATTTCGCCCCCCTCTCGTCTACGCTCGCTTCCTAAACGAAACCCTCAGTTTTCACAATGGGTAAGCTCATCGCAATTGCACCCCGTCACCCTACTACTTCCCCGCTTCTCAGCTCGGTGGACAATTTTCCAAATTCGTGGCTCCCCTCGGGTTCCTGCGCGCTGTGATAGAATTATGGCACATTCAAGACATCGGAGTGCGGACGGTCGCTCGCAAGTAGACTCTAAAGGCATTAACGCTTCTCAATTGAGACACTCGCGATCCAGGAGCCACACTTCGTGGTCGCCTATTCGAACAGCTCTGGCTACCGAAAACCACCCACTTACCAGATCAGTTACTAACTCTACTTTGGCCAATGTAGCTTCACCACCCCCTACCAATGGCTCCTCGCCCACTCCGGCCGTAGAGTCTCCCACCAGCAGCAAGCCCAGTTCCCCGTTTGTTGAACGCAGTAACCCAATGGGGTCGGGAAATGCTCAAACCGTCAGCTCCAAGGACCCCAAGGCTGTGGCACAGGCTGCTACAGACATGAAGAATGTGGTTCGTCGGAAGTTGACCGGGTACGTGGGTTTTGCCAACCTACCCAACCAATGGCACCGCAAGAGTGTTCGGAAAGGATTCAACTTCAACGTGATGGTTGTCGGTGAGTTTTGCCCTGCTTTGGACTCTGCATGAGCGTCATTAACATGCATAAACAGGTGAATCTGGTCTGGGAAAGTCGACTCTTGTGAACACCCTTTTCAACCAGCCCCTGTACCCTCCTAAGGAGCGCACCGGTCCTAGTCACGATATTATCCCTAAGACCGTATCGATTCAGTCTATCAGCTCTCACATTGAGGAGAACGGCGTCCGTCTTCGCCTGAACGTGGTCGACACCCCCGGTTTTGGTGATTTCGTAGACAACGATGATTCGTGGCGTCCGATTGTCGAGAACATTGAGCAGAGATTCGATACCTACCTGGAGGCCGAGAACAAGGTCAACCGCAGCAACATCGTTGATAACCGTATCCACGCCTGTGTCTACTTCATTCAGCCCACTGGTCACTCTCTCAAGCCTCTGGACATTGAAGTTATGCGCAGGTTGCACACCAAGGTCAACCTGATCCCTGTGATCGCCAAGGCTGATACTCTTACGGATGAGGAGATTGCTCTCTTCAAGCAGAGGGTCGGTTGTCCATCTCCATTGACATTATTATCATGGTTTATGCTGTTTGCTAATATGATTATAGATCCTTGCCGATATCCAGCACCACAACATCCAGATCTTTGAGGGCCCCCGGTACGAGCTCGATGACGAAGAAACTATCGCAGAGAACCAGGAAATCATGTCGAAGGTCCCCTTCGCCGTGGTTGGTGCCAACAGTGAGATTACTACCGCCGATGGCCGTAAGGTCCGCGGTCGTAGCTACCCTTGGGGTACCATCGAAGTCGACAACGAGGAGCACTGCGACTTTGTCAAGCTGCGCCAGATGCTCATTCGCACTCACATGGAGGAGCTCAAGGAACACACCAACAACGCGCTGTACGAGAACTACCGCTCCGACAAGCTCACCCAGATGGGTGTTGCTCAAGACCCCAGTGTGTTCAAGGAAGTCAATCCGGCCGTCAAGCAGGAGGAGGAGCGCGCCCTGCACGAGCAGAAGCTTGCAAAGATGGAGGCGGAGATGAAGATGGTCTTCCAGCAGAAGGTGGCCGAGAAAGAAAGCAAACTGAAACAGAGCGAGGACGAATTATATGCTCGACATCGCGAGATGAAGGATCAACTGGAGCGTCAACGCCAGGAACTGGAAGAAAAGAAGGGCCGCCTCGAAAGTGGACGGCCGATCGAAGAGAAGGGCAAGAGAAAGGGCTTCTCTCTTCGTTAAAGCAACGCCCAGATGACTGGAGCCCCGGTGCTTATACGCAAGGGGCAATGACACGGACTGCCCAGGTAATGTATGGTTGCAGGAGGCACGCTGGTGGTTCTGTGTTGGATTCTCCACGACTGTCGATTGACCGAGCGCTCTTTTCGCTGCCCTTCTATTTCTGTGTTTATTTGTTTTCTACCACGCTCTCTCAACCTCTTCTTTCTCGTATCTGCTTCCAGTAATGACTCTGTTTTTTCTGATTGTGGGTGGATCGAAGAAAAGGAATGTCTCATTTTCATGTTCATTCTCAGTCGGATCGATGTCCATTGGGGCTTTGACTAGGAGATGTGCCGGGACACAAGAGCTACAGCCAGATTGGTGATCTGCCTGCATGCTTGAGTGGTCTGGTCCTTTCTCAAGATGATCTGTCGGGGCCGTGACTACAGCAGGGGATCCTGTTGCTTGGTGACGCCCCCATGTCCTCTTTTCGCTTCTTGTTATGTACTTTTGCCTACGCTATACCTTGTTCCCGCCTGTTTCCTATTCCCAGTGTGGCCTATTACCTCTATTTCTTTTTTACTTTCTTATTTTCATGCACTTTTTGTCACTTTTACACATTTTAGTGAGCTCTCTCTCCCACCCTCCGACCATCATTTCAGGACACTTTTCCTTTCATTTTTTTTTTTTTTTACCTCCTTGCAGTTTATTGTGCGTTAGTTGTCAATCTCAGATGTTATTGAAAAGTACACGATGACGGTGTTTGGGTTGTAACACAATTGGCATTCGAATAGCATGGAGACAGCCTAGAGAGAGAGAGAGAGAAAGAGTGAAGAAAGTGAGGCAATGCCAGGTTAATCTTTTCTGCCAAAGAATCCGAAACGGATTGATGTAATAATAAACAACAAACCCAGTTGAGTAGGTATCAATTGCAAAGTCAGAAAAGATGAAGTAAAAGAGAAACAAAAACAAAAAGTAAAGAAAAAAGAAAGGTTCCCAGGTCAAAGGTAGAGAGAGAGAGAGAAGCTCGGTCTGGATCGACCAGTTGCATCATCACAAACGTCACTGGACTCCCACCAGTTTGCATGCCTCAGGATGCCAAGAGAGCAATAAATCCTTCAGTTGTC